>LSSL01000091.1:23988-37278 GCA_001953115.1 Smittium mucronatum | reverse complement strand
ACCATTTATTTCTTCAAGAATTTTATTGAATCACTTTTTTTTTATATTAAAACAGCTGCAAATCGCTTCGAAAATAACTTATGGGCGGCTGCAATTTGAGGTATGGACACGGTCTCGTTTCTTATTTTTGCTATATTCGGTAGTTTTTATCACCCAAAAGAAGGAAATGGACAGGTTTAAAAATTTTATTTTTCTTAATTTGCTTTTAGGGCCGAAAAATGGCTATTAACCTCACCCCTGGGTGTCAAAGCAAAGTACCAAAAACGGAAATTGAAATCGGCCTATCACAGTAAAAAAATTTCAGATTAATAATTCTGTGGTTTATAAAAACTTTTTTTTTTTCAGTTATTAAAATTCAATTTTATTTGTCTAAAAAAATCTCTGTTATTTTTTTATGATATGATTGGTAATATTTTGATTTTTTGATCACTTTTGCAAATATTTTCAAAAATCTGATCATTTTTGCAAATTAACCAATAATAAATTGTAAATCGCATTACTATTATCTTTGGTTTTATAATGAAAGAAGCACTCATCGAATTAAAAACATTCTTATTAATTATTCACTAGGATCCGAAATAATTATAATAATTTTTTCCAAATAAAGTAATGTTAGAACCTTATTGGCTTTTTTTTATGAAATAAACAACTAATTAGCAAATAAATATGTTGAAAAAATAATTCTGAGCTTTTTATGATATAAAAAAAGAAACAATTTTAATTTACAGCCTAGATAATTATGAATTTATAATTAAGGTAATTTCTCTATTATCACCTAACTATGCAAATAATCAAAAATATTTAAAAAATGCTATTATATTCTCGAAAATCTGAATTAACAATTTATTAAATAATAAATATACAAAGTTTGGTATTTTGAAATATAGTATTGCAATTAATGCTAAAAAGAGACAAATTTACTTTATCTTATAAACAAAATACCTATTTATACGCATTTTTTAAAAATATGAATTTCGATTCGCAGAAATCTGGAATTACGATCATTTTCGGGCTTCAATAATTATCAGAGTAACTAAAACCCCATTATAATTTTGGCTTGGTCAAAGGATTCCTGTACTTACTCCTATTACAGCTGCCCTATTATTCTTATTAACTTTAAAACATATACTTCAAAGCTATTTTTACCGAAGATCAAATAGAAAATAAAGTATTACATACCGCTAAATTTTTGATTTTGTAAATCTGGATTCAACTATTTCATTATATAATCCTAAAAAAAAATACATTTTAAAACATATTAGCGTGAATTTATCAAAAAATCAGTTATAAACTAGCATATTTGTCTGTCAAAGATTAGCGATAGTAAATAACGTTTAATCTGGGGCTATTGTAAGTTATATAATGTTTTTAGAGACTTAAATAGGCATAGACCGATTGATAACTCAGTGAATAAGCTGAATTTGTTCTTTAGCTAATTAATGAATGATTATTTTTTATTTCTATTTATTAATGATTCTATTTTCCAACTATGGGATTGAGTCAATTTATTTTAAAAAAGTCTGCTATCATTTTGAAATCTGACTAATTTTTCAATTTTTCAATTTATTATTTAAGTCAATATTACACATAAATTGTTATTTGTTAGATTGACGGTGAATGAGAGGAGCTCATTACAATTTTTTTGTCCTTAATTCTATTTAATATGAGACACTAAGGAAAGGTGACCTTTATTTAAATATAGCACTCTAGTGCTAGCTGAACAGCTTTATAAGCTGTTTTCTTCTTTTTTTTTTGAGACTGAGAATTAGATTCGGGATCGCTTTCTATTGAATAATTTTTGTATTTTATACTGGCTAGTATTTTTACAATTTTTTTACTGTCCTGGCGATGTTTTAATTTTTATGTAGCCAATGATCTACATTTTTAAAAAAATCTGCCATATTTTTAATTTATTGTAAATATAATTTTTTTCAAGTATTCTTTATGGGAAATTATTTTTAGAGATGGTTACAAAAATAGTCAAGATTTTGAAAGTATTTACAGCAATATAAGATTCATTTTATTCTCTATTTTCAATGGCCCAAGCTATAGTGTGAGATGAATATCCCTTTGTCTCTAAACTGTGTATAAATTTTTGATAGACAAAATTTGAAATCTAACTTATAATTTAAAAAATGGAAATATTTTTCTAGAAATATCCTTAATTTCAAAAATCATCAATCAATATTAATAAATAGAGCTTATGACTTTTAATCATGATAAAAAAATTTTTTTTTTCTATTTTCAAAACTTTAAATAGCCCAGGGATATATAAAAATACTACCCAACTTGCTACTTTCCATTTTATTTAAAATCAGGATGCGACCAAGTTTAATCTCACAATATCACAATACCACCTCATCCATTTTTATTATGTGACCAAATAACGTCTAATTTTCTTTATTTAAACCATTTAAACATCTCTAAAAATATAACTTTCATAATTATACCATATTAATACTTTAAAAGGTCTGATTATCATCCAAACGTTAAAATTTACAACTTAATATACATAAATTGTATATAACGATTACAATTTTTGTTTCATTAGATTGAATAGCTCTTAAAAAAATCGATATTTTGGTTATTTTCAAATGTAGACAGTAAGAATGCACTAGGTGAAAATTATCTAATCTTTTTTTCAAAGCACCAAATTCTCTTAATATTGATCAAAAAACTTATTTCTTTTTAATATCATTAAAAAATAAATGGATTTTTATTCAAAGTTAGGTATCTTAAAAAAATATTCAAATTCCAGAACTGTGAACAATCAACTGCTAACATACAGAGAGAAATTGTATTTAAGTATATATTTTTATTTTAAGGGGATCAAAACTCTAAAATTTAATTTAGGACCTCGAACTAATCGGGTTAAAAATGTACAGTTTAGATTCATATTAATTTCATGGTAATTTAATAATATTGCATTCATAAAAAATAACAAGTGGATTTAACCAGTAAAATATCCATTAGTAGAATCATTATTCGGAATTATTTAGTAAAAGAGACACATGATTATAAGAAAAAAATAATGGTAATTATATACTATTACAATGAAAACTCATTCAAAATAAATTATCAAAAATGAATTTATGAATTAAAAATACTTGATATAATTTAAATGCTAAACAAAAATTTATACAAAATTTAGGGACAAAGAGGATTTTTGCCTCACACTATAGCTTGGTCCAATGAATAATAAATAATAAAATAAGTCTAATATTTTTGTCTTATGAGCATTCTAAATTTTATAAATCAAGAATCGGTTCTCTTTTATTCTCTATATTAAAATCTGGATAGGTTATTTGATTATCTTTTTAAATATTTTCAAAACCTTGACTAATTTCGCAATTAATTCTTATTTTTATTGAATATTAATTCAATAAAAATTAAAATTAAAAAAAAAATTATGAAAATTTAGTGGTTCAAATTTAACTTTTTTTTTATTGGTGTAGCTCGAATATTTTTGAGCTCTTTAGATCAGTATGTTGCAAAAAAATTGTCGAATTTTTTTCTGAATCAATATTAATATGTTAGCTTGTAAAAAATAATCATAGATCAAACTTGAGGATACAAATTAGCTTTAGTTCACCGTTTTTCAGTTTGAATAGATTTACCAAATAAATCAATCATCTAAATTGGTTAATGTTATGCACATTTAGCAAATAAGAGATCTCAAAAACATCTAAACAGATTGACTGATTAAAAGAAAAAGTTATCTGACAAAAATAAAAGATTTCAATTTACATGCTAATTACCAGGATTAATGTCTCCAGTTGCCATGAAGTCGTGATTTAAAAGTCGCGTTTTCCAATTGAAGATTCCAACGAAAATGAAAAGATAAAAATAAATAGTATAGATGTAGATATTTGGTTAATAATTAAATATAATTATTATTTTAATATAATTTTCTATGTCTAATAATCTTGCGAAGAATTCAGCAAAAATGATATCGAGGTTTTACACGAATTTTTGTCTTCATGAGGTTTTTTTGTGGGAGTTTTTATTCTAGAAATACATTTATTTAAGAATCGACGATGATAATCTCGATTGAATTGATTAATAATCGTCTCTGAATTGTAGAAGGAAACATCTGACTTGTTTTTACTACTGTTTTGAGTTTTCGAATTTTTTTCAGTAAAAATTTGATCCCGGCTGTTCAAATCGAAAATTTTAATCGAATCATTAAATGACTGACCCGTTTGTTTATTAGACTTGTGTTTTTTTGATTTCTGATAAATCATAAATGGAATAGTTTTATTATTCGAATCTTGATTATTGTCAATAGATTTGTTTAAAAGACTTCTGATACTTATAGACCTATGCCATTCGACTTCAATTTGATGAAAATTGGAAACTGGATCTCCAGAATTCTTGATATTTAAATCATTATAGGGAATCGAACCTTTAAAAGAAACGAATAAGTTTTGGGATTTTCCCGAATTTTTAGCATCAATACACTGTGGATGATTCGATTGTCTTGTATTCATTATTTCTGTATTGAACCAATTCTCGATGAAAGTGTATTTATAATTAGGGCAATTACTATGAGCTGAGCAGCAAGAAAACATGGTTTCGGATGAACCAAGCCTCATTAACCAAATATTAGTGTCCTTTTCTGTGATCATGCTAGCTTTGAGTTCTGGAAATAGTTTTAGGTATTTGAGATTGGAGGATATGGATTTCCGATAAATTTCATTGTTATGACGAATTGATCTTAAGAATTCGAAAGTGATTTTTAGGCCTGAGTTGTATTTTTTAAAAACAAGGGTTAGATTACGAAGTGAACTCGATGTTTTTTTGTGTTTAGTATAATCGTCAAGACTGATAACATTCCTTAAAATGGTCACAGAATAATAAGCAGAACGCAAAATCAATCCGCTAAGATGAGAAGCAATTAATTTGTCATGAGACCACATGAGAAGATCTGATATTTGAGTTGAAGAATCTATACATATCTCCTTCGACCTTTTAGCCCGAAGAAGATTTGAGTTGGATAGGGAATAGTTTACTATTTCAACCTTGTTCAGGATAATCCTTGCAAAATGGTAAAGCACTCCACAAGTTAATTGAACAAAATATCTTTCAGTGATTTGGTTTTTATCCAAATCATCGATTTTATCTGAAATAATGTCACAAAAACCATTAAGCTTATAGTGTTCCCTGAAAGCGCTTTCAAAAGCATCCAGTCTTTTATTTAAACTATTGGATTTAATGAAGTGTGCATCATAACTATCATATAAATGGATAGGTTTCCTGTTAATAAATGATGATATGGTATTCAGCTCTATTATTATTTTAATCAGAATCCAAAATTCGTCACTTGAGTCCCTAGGCTTGTTATTTTGAATAGAATTTAATCGATCAAGTTGAATCTGCTCAGAAATAACATCATGTTTTTTAAAGCTTTTTTATAATTTATCATTTGATGGAAGTTCCACAGTAATGTCTCTCAATTGCAAATAGTCCGTAGTGCCTAAATCTATAATCATAAAGGTATTAAGATAATAAGTTAGCCAGAATACCCGCCTTTTATATTCTATCTCTCTCCACTCTTCGACAGAACTATAGCTTCTGGATCTGACCCTATCGATCTTGTGAAGGCCAAGCAATAAACAATATCTATGAGAGAAAACATAACGTCAACAATGGCAAATAATAAAAAATAAGAGAAACCTTTACCTGATAGACAAACCTGATAATGAAAGCGAGAAAAATATATTGTAGAATCAAAAATAAATGAACAATAAATACATTTGAAAAATATAAAAATAATTACATGTTAGACGCATAAATCGATCTAAATTGCTTTTTCTTAAATAATGAGCTGAGAGTATGTTGATTGAAAAAATAGTATCAACACTAATCTTTATAGAGTAAGACATTATTATTTCAAATGCTTTATCAGCATAGATGGACCCACACATATATGAACAACCCAAGAAGATTTTGTATTCGCCTAATAACTTAGTCCCAACTGATAAAAGAGAATATTTCATGTAATCGGGGATATCTCCGTTTTTGAACATTCTGCTAAACTTAGATTTACTCAATACGAAAGAATAAAATGACTTTACGAAATATGTCTCCAATATTTGTAAACACATATCATCCTCGATATCTAGGTAGCCGATTTCAAGTACAGAATTCTTTATTAAAGTTTTTTTATTTAAGCCCAAATTTTTAATATTGGTCATATTATTAGAAATAGATACAGCGATAGAACTTCCCAAATCACTTTTTAAACTGTGATTTTCACAATGTATACCCATATCTGAACCGTCGAATCTGGAAATTTTATGAAGCTTAGTATCTTTGGAGGAATCTTTGATCTTAATAAGAGCATCATTTATCCTTGACATTTTTCTCGCCAGAGGGTCACTCAAGATCCTATCCCCACTAAATACGGGAATTTCTTTGTATAGGCAAAAACTATCACTCTCGACACAATCACTACAATTGGGACGATTCCCATCGCATTTTCTTTTTTTTTCTCTACAATTTTCGCAGGAATAAAGGGTACCCGCGTTGCATCTAATTTTTTGAGGTTCTGAAGATTTTGCAGAAGTTAAAAATCTTTTTTTCGGGTTTAATAACATGGGAAGAATAGATATATGGCTGTAAAATTTTAATATTACAAAAGATATGTTTTTATTGATATCCCTGCAACAGTTACGTTCTCATAGGCTATTAAAATATAAAATATAAAAATTAAAGAATAGATAAATTCAACACATTAAAATACTCTGCACGCAGCTTTATGGATGAGAGAATTCAAAACCTTAAAATCTTGAAAAAGAGCTAATATTAATATTCAAATAACTAAAACTACCTTTTGCCACAAAAATTGATCTAGACAGTCTAATATATTTATTATGAAAATAAATTTAAATTATTATAATACAACTTTTTTCTCCAAAAATATTTTAAATTATTATCCAAGTTATTCTAGAGCCTACATCACAAATACAGCATTCAATTTTCTTTTTTTTCTTTTTTTTTTTTCTAAGATTTATTATCAAATAATTAACTTGGATGATTCACCTACTATTGGGATATTTTTACATTATAACAAATGAAAACATAAATTATGTAAATGGTAGATTTTCTCCGAATATATACCTTTTTTATCATAAATACCATTGGCTATTTCGTTATTTGTATCACTTCATGGGGGATTATTGAGATGAGGTGTTTCAACCCGTTCCGGACCAAATATTTTGCTCCATTCCTATTTGTATATATTGAAGATTCCAATTGTTCTAAACTATGATTGTCCCAATAGTATATAAATAATTTTAATTCGGTGAACCATTGAAAATTAAAAATGAAACCCAATTTGTGCCATCGGCCCTGAAAGGGTTAAAAAGTTAAATACTCGAAATGTTTCATTTTTTTGTTGTTTATATTATTAATTAGGAGATTAGCACATCTATTACAAGTAATCAAAAAAGCTCAAATTAATGCTATTTTCACATGAACCATTTCTTGGCCAAAAAATGCGTTGGATTCCTATTTGACAAATTCTGCACGTTCTATTCAGAATAGATGATTTTACCCTTTAGGGCTGTTGGTTTAAAAATTGATATTTCATTTGACTAATAAAACCACTTATTGAATTTTAGTGTATTTCATTGTTCTAACCAATACATTATTATAATAGAAAGTGTATAGTTTCGCAAAGGAATTCCATACACACTGAACATGGGAAAGGTTAAAATTAATCATCAAAGTTGCTGGTAATAAAAAGATATTTGACTTTTTTTCAACACCTAAATGCTATCCGACCAGATTCAAGTATCTAAGCCATTACCAAAAACCATTATTCATCACATTAAAAAACTATTTTAACCCTTTCATGGGCAATGGTACAAAAAAAGGCTTTCACTTTTTGCTCAATGTTTTCATTAGACTAATATTATTTGATAAATCTAAAAGTAAGCCAATTGAAATGGCTAATTTACACAAATAGGAGTGAGGCTTAAATATGGGCCCGGAAAGGGTTAAGCATGTCCCATCACATAACTCTTTCAGGGACCGATGCACAAAAATGGCCTTCATTTTTGTTACAATTTCGTCATTAGATTGATGATATTTGTACTCTATCCTGCAATTAAAGAGGATAGGCAAATTATAATCTTATATACATACCAATAGGTGCATACAATATTTCGATCACGGAAAGGGTTGAGTCCACACTTCAAAAAAAAGTCTACATTTTTTCCTATTGGTAGTTAAAACTTTGTATAAATATACACGGATTTTTTAGATCTTATTATTATTATGTCTAAATTATATTTCTATATTAGGCTTGAACTGATCATATAATCATATCAGGACAAATTTAGATATTACAAGAAACTCATTGGTGTTTTGAAAAGGTTATATGATAAAAATCAACCATTCTATCGTTTAACCCTTTCAGAAGACAAATTTCTGAATAAAAAAAAAGATTTCGACAAAGATAACGGACCTTTTATCCATATTTAATTGGTTTATTATGTAATAAAACAATGATTATCAATAAAGTAAAAAATTATGGTTTTTTTTTTGTATCACGGAATTTTATTGTAATATAATGTCATTAAAAACTATACTGAAAAAATTTGAAAAAAAGAAAAAGTAGTATAGAAAAGACTATTATCCTAACTACAATAGGTTTCTCTGTCAGACTACAGGCTGCGTATCTACGGGAAAAGGGTGCAATCTACAAACCTAAAAACCCCCCTGACATTGCTTCAAGTAGGTGATTGACTGAGGTAACTGGAAGTCAAGAATTAAGCTCTTTGTCAATGAAAAATAGTTCATTGAATCTACTGAGCTCCTAGTCAGAGCCTATTTCTAACAGGATTAATAAAATTAGGCTCCTATCCAAACGTGGGATTGATCGACATTCCTTTCCTTTAAATAGTTGTTAGGCACTAAGATCCGTCTGACTGTTGAACGCTGGACTTGTGCACTAGACTATGTTTCAGCTGTGCTAAACGATCGATTCCTCCTGTTTATGGATGGAATTCCTCTGGAATCGCTGTCCTCCGAATCGCTGTGCGCTTTCTCCGCTACTACCAACCAAAAATAGTACAAAGCTGTGTGGAATTCTGTTCTAGCGTACTTCGAAAAGATCACTATTAAGACCCTAAACCACGGCAAGGTATTTCGCTCTTGGGGGATTTTATATTAAAAATTATTTTATACCTGCCAGGTTTTCAAACCAAATGGTTTTCTATGATGTTGAATTAACTTTTCAATAGTAATTTTCTCAAAAAATTTATTTTCAAATCTTTATAAAGTATCTTCTGGAAATTTTAAATGATCTCTTTAGATTGTAAATCAAAGTTCAATCTAATGAGGAAATATTTCATTTTATTGTAAAATAACTCCGTTTTATTGGGAAATTGCTTATAATGAAAATATTTGTTAAATAATTCTGCTAAGTTTAAAATTTATTTGGCTCAATATTGGTAAAAAAAAAATTACTGAGAGATCGAGCTCCTCTTAAGCAAAAACCCAACAGCATTAATAAAATTTAGACCCACACTATGATATTTGATGCTTATTGAAGAGCTTTCTACAGCAAGAAGCTAAAAGCTGAAGAATTTTTTAGCTGATATACTACATTCTGTTGGTAGATTTGATGAATCATTCCTTAAATATTTCAAACTAGTTTCTCTTTTCTATTTTTTCCAAGATCGGTTTCTTTTTTAGAGAAGTTTTTAGGTGCTTTCACTATTCATTACCCAACTTAAATAGGGTTCAGTAGAGTATTAGTATAATTATATTTAATTAGATGTACAAGTTAAGCTCCTAAAATTCGATAGATAGCTATAAAACTAGAACCGAGTTTACATAAATACCTGAATATCTGAAGTAAATTTTTGCTTCTTCAGGATTAAAAATAAAAAGAAATATGCAGTAGAAATATTGAAATAATTTGACGTAATTTATTTCATTTTATTATATTCCAATCTTTCATAAAGAAAAAATTTAAAAGATTTTTTTTTAGTTAAAAAAAGGGTTTAAAATCACAATTTTTTTTATATACTAACTTATCACGAGGTTATTAGTAAAAATTATTTTGTTTTGCAATATATTCCACTTTTAAAATCGAAAAAGACAATGTATATCCAAAAAGAAAAGAAAAAGAATCCATATATATTGGATGAATTTATCAAGGTTTTTTTTCAAATTAATATATTTTAAATATTTATTATTAACATACCACAATAGAAAAAGCCAAAGCTAAAAAATATATAAGCACAAAAGGCAAATTAATGTATAAAAACATCAAATAATGAGAATAAAATTTGATTCGAATATATGTAAATTAAATATTTGTAAATTTAATTAAAATTTAAAATTATTTATAGATGGTTGAATTGTTATACATGTATATCAAATTGATAAAAAAATTACTAATTATATTAAAAAGTTTTTTTAATGTAATAAAATGCCAAAAGATATCTGATTTTTGTCAATACTGTTACTTTTTATCAATTGTAAAATTTATAAAAATCAATAAGCTTCTATATCTCCACCAATTTTCTATTATAAGGTATAAAATTTTTTTTTAAACCCTGAAATAAAAAAGTTATAGATTTTAATTATAATATAAAAACAATGATAAAAATTATTTTAATACGTATTTATTATTTTAATTTGTTCTAACTAGAAATTTTATGTAAAAAAATGACTCTATCTAATAATATTCTATTTAATGTGTGATTATTTAATAACCATTTTATAGTAAATATAAAATATCCTTTTTTTTTTCACTTCAAGCTTTCAGATTCTTGTGATTTATTAATAAAAAATAATCTTCATCAGCACCAAAATTTAATTAAATATTATCATTTATGAAATTCTTTCTACTGCTGAATTAAAAATAAATGTGATTAAAGTGTTTCAGTTCATTTTTCAAAAAAAAAATTCTAATTTTGACAATATTTTCCAAAAAAAAAATGTAATTTACTATTGAAATTTTAATTTTTTTAAAAAGATACCTAATAAATAACCCCCCTCCCCACCATTCTCCGTTGAAAAAAAATCCTTAAATAACATAATTAATAAAGTCTTAATAATTAAATCATATATCTTTTTAAACTTTGATTTGATTATACATTTTTATTTTTACTGAGATTATTTTTGATGGATTAAATGACCATTTAATATATTAATTAAATTTTAATTAGATATACAAATAAATATGATAAGATAACCCACTTGTAAAAATGAATGAATTCGTTTTTTTGGTTTGTTTAAACTATAAATTTAAATTATATATTAGTTTTATATAATTGCATACACGCAATTATTTGGTTGGTCCATCACAATTTTTTTCTTTTTTAAATTTATAGCCATTCGATAATAGATTATTCAAGGTGGAAATCCACCAGTTGGCAGAAGAATATACTTTCTGCTAGTTAAAATAGAATTTTACAATTATAGTATGAACCTTTTTATGACTCGGTTTTTTTTTTCAAACCAGCAAAAAATACACAAAGTTTAAATTTGATTTAACTATATTTACTATTAATTTCAAGCATATTAAGTAGTGTTGTACAAGTTTCATTGATATTAATACTAAGCTTCTAAATTTAGATGAATAGAAACCATTTAAAATAAGATCTCATTCCCGGTAAAGAAAAACACTACCATAAAACTTAGGCGTAAGACTAGGCAATTCGGAAATATAAACTCCAAAATTTAATAAATTTTTATTATAAAATGATGATTTTTTCAAAATTTAAAAAAATATTTAAATATCCAAAATTAAAAAGCCATATATACTATCATTTTTTACATTTTTGATTTAATCTTTATATAAAAAGAGCATATATATGTAAGTATAAAAAGCGACAAGGGCTTTTAAAACCAGTTTATGAAGGGTTTCAATTCACTTAATCAAAAAGAAAAAAATAGATGAGCCATAAAAAAAAAATTAACAGGTCCCAAATAGAATATTTTATTAAAAAAATGTTTGATTTTTAATTTTTAAACCTTTATTCTGCACCTAATTATTTTAGGATTTTTAAAATAAAATTCGCCGTATTTTTGTAGGTATGAAACAAAATAATTTCAGATCACAGCATATGTTATCATAAATTGCAAAAATATGCCAAATATACACGCATTTTTTCTTTTTAAAACATAGTTTTTCAGATTTTCATCAATTAAAATTTACTCTATAATTAAAATACTTGTATTTTCCCTATTCTTTTTAAGAATTTTTAATCTTTGTCATGAAATTGGGGTCTAATCTATAATATATATTTTTAGCCAAATATATTTATCAATTATTAAATCTAATATTAATATTTATAATTTAGGCTTAAATTACCGCGACTAATCTTTTATATCTTTCTTTTAAAACATCCATATCTTAAATAAACACGAGGAAAAAATTATTATTCATTCTAACAAAAAAAAACGAGTTCTAGGAAGGCCAAATTTAAGTTTTAATGAGGATAAATGGGCACCAAAATAATGGAATAATTCAAGAAAATCTTTACGGAAAATATTCTTATTTTCTATTATTTTTTTTAATTCAATGAAAAAAATGTAGCAAATCAATAAACAAAGTATAAATTACAATTATATAGATGATTTCACATAAAAATTTGAATGTTACATACTGAATAAGAAAATAAAAATTAACTTTAAAATAAATTTCACGTAAAAAAAAATAAAGAAAATAAAGAGAAGATGACAAAAATTAACAAAAAAATTAGATGATAAAGATTTTTTGGCTCCTAAGATTAAAATACCTTTTCGTAGTTTAGGGTCTTAATTAGTGTACTTTTCTAAGTAAAATATACTAAAAATTCACTCAGTGTTGTACTATTCTTGGATGGGATTAGTGTAGACACCACATAGGGATTCGGAGAACAACGATTCCAAAAAAGAGCCATCTCGAAACAGGAAGAACTGATAGTTTAGCACACTGAGACATTTTTTTTACGCAGAATTTAGTTTTAAACTTAATAAAAATGAAGAAAACCACTATAAAAAAATTTCAAAAAAAAGTTGTAAAAAATCGAAAAAATTTCCTATCCAACTCCGCTCCGCCGCTCTAGCAGCTCCGTACCCACTGTCATTGGTTCAAGGGGGTTGGTGATCTACTAATACTTCTCAGAATTAATAGACGGGTAACACGAATGCCATCCAAAAATTTCGCTGTTCCCAGTTCAATTATTTCGCTAGCGTTGTCAGTGAGGAGCTGACAAAAAGATTTTTTAGACTCCACCCCCCCCCCCCCAAGGAGAATTCCATACCTGCCCCAATTGAGCTGGA
>LSSL01000091.1:0-11015 GCA_001953115.1 Smittium mucronatum | reverse complement strand
CTACGGGAAAAGGGTGCAATCTACCAACCTAAAAACCCCCCTGACATTGCTTCAAGTAGGTGTATGACTGATGTAACTGGCAGTCAAGAATTAAGCTCTTTGTCAATGAAAAATAGTTCATTGAAGCTACTGAGCTCCTAGTCAGAGTCTACTTCTAACAGGATTAATAAAATTAGGCTCCTATCTAAAAGTGGGATTGATCGACATGGATTTCCTACAAATAGCTGTTAGACGCTGAGATCCTTCTGGCTGTCGAACGCTGGACTTGTGCGCTGGATTATGTCTCAGCTGTGTTAAACGATCGGTCCATCCTGTTTCTAGATGTTCCTCCTCTGGAATCTCTGTCCTCCGAATCGCTGTGCGCTGTCTCCACTACCCCAACCAAGAATAGTACAACGCTGTGTGAAATTCCGGTCTAGCGTGCTTCGAAAAGTACACTATTAAGCCCTTAAGCTACGGCAATTTATTTCGCTTTTAGGGGAAATCAAATTTGTAAAAAACAAAATTGAATTGGAAAACTCCCAATCAATTTGAAATTGATTAAATCTATTTAGGAAAAGGTAAAAATAACTTGGGAAAGGGTTATTTTAATTTGAAAAAAAGTAAAGCTGATTTGGTAAATTATCCAATAACCGGGAAAAAAATTTCTCCAAGCAATAAAACTCATACCCTCGAGTTGGATGGCATCTGAAAAGAACTATTAGATATTGTTTATAAATATTGGGCACAATTCGGGTGTAAACCCCCCAAATGATTCATTAATTTTGCTCCCTGTTATTCTTTTACTCGACTATATTTGTGTGAGTTCTCAATTTGGATCCCCATTGTTCAGAATAATAATTTTACCGAACCCTTTTTTTTAGTTTCGGGTTTGATTACACTTCAAGTGCTTTCTATCGTATTTATGATTATGGAATAAGAGTTTAAATACAAAATTTTAACGCCTTAATAGCTAAAAATAACTTTTCCTTTTCTGCCATGGAAAGCTGGGCTATCAGAAATTTAAAAAATGTTTAGTTTTATCTCTTCAATTTATATTGCCTCACCAGTTAGCCCGATTATCCATGATTTACGGTCCGAAAACTATTATCCTTCTGTTTTTTTATTAAAATTCAATAGACCTAGCGAGGAAATCTTGGAGATTATGTGAACTTTTTTCCATTAGGTTTGAATAACTTTAGCCACTGATATTTTCCCTTTTTTGGATCCACCCCTAGACTTTCTGATAAAAAGGTAAAAACTTCATTCCATCTATGTAGATGAAAAAATTCTAGGAGCTAGAGCAATTCATTTAATTAATTTAATAATATCCGATTTTTTCTTTGTTTTTCATTATATTTACCTGTTGGGCTCAGTTTGGGTATTTTTAACAGTAAAAGCTCTAAATTTTAAATCCCTTCATATGTTTTGTAGGCAAATTAGTAAATAAAACTCTATAAATAAAAAAATTGGCGGTTTTTTTAAACTATATAGAGGGATTTTCATCAATTCTATTTAAAAAATCTGAATAGATTTCAGTTAATTTTTTCAACCTTATTCTACTTCCGTTCTTTGGTTCCGGATAAACATATTCCGATACTATCCATTTTTATGCATTATATGGTGTATTTTTATGCGTTTTTAGCAGGCTTGATAAATAAAACCCATTTTTTTCACTCTGTATTACCACCGCTTTACTGATTGTGGGTATCTTTTATATTTAACAGTTAATTTCTTAGTCAAATCATCATTTTTTATCTGCGTTGTATCAACTTCGGAACAATTAAATTATAGACTAAAATTTAAAGCTATAATATAAAGTTTAAATAATGATATTTTCACTACAATTTTTTTTATAAGATTTTTTTCTTTTTTACTCAATATACATATAAAAATACATCTATTGTAAACTGAGCTCTTATCCTTCTGAATTATTCGCATTTAAACTATCTATTTAAACAAAAGAATACTTTCATATAACTTGCATTCATAAAAAAATGAAAAAAAGGAAATTTTACTATTCATTCATCTAAAACTTATCGATAAGAAAATAATTTCCTGGAGACAAAACTGTTTCAAAAATTTAAAAAAAATTTTTTTTGCAAAGAAACATCTATATCAGGTATTTGATAGATAAAAAAAATTCAATAAAATTATTTTTATAAGTATTGATTCTCAAAAGCTATTATTAGATGAAAAATATCAGTTTTATTAACTGCTTTCTCAAATCAATATTAATTTTTTTTTTTGAAATAATATTTAATTTTTCACAAATAGCTTTTACTTTTTTTCAAACTAATCAAACTTTTTCCAATTCAGTTTTACTTTTTTCCAAACTAGCTTCACTTTTTCTAAATATCTTTTAATTTTTCCTCATTCTGTTTGGAAAAGGTGTATTTTTTTGTTTGTTTTTGTTTACTATAAAATATCGAAATTTTATGTTTTTTTAAAAAATTTCTTAAATCAACTTAGTTAAAAACTATATTTAAAAATCTAAAAAAATAAAAAAAACTATAATACTTAATACTTAATACTTATTACAACAAGTTAATTTTTTATAAAACGAGCTGTTTTTTTTTAGATAGGGTAAATCTACCAACTTAAAGACGCTTTCCAAATAATAACTTCAAGTGGGTGTTTCAAAGGTGCTATTCTAAGCTAATAATCAACCCCATTTCGAAAAATATTCCCTTTTTGAAATGGTTGAGCTTCTATAAGGAGGGCCTATTTTTCTTGTAATACTTTATCCAAATGTTGTTTCCTAAATATATTTGGGTTTATTTTTTTGCTATGATGATTAAAAATTTAAAAATCTTGAAAAATAACTCGTACATATATTAAATTTGCCATATTGCAGATTTATGCACTAGCTGGTGCTAAAAAATTCAAATAAAAAAATCTTAAAATATCATCTTAATTTGTCAATGAGATGATTTAAACATGGAAGTTGATAATATATCTTGACTTTTACAAAAAAAAACATTTGAAATTTCTTCCTTTTGCACTAAATTTCACCGATAAGCATAATATTACAATAATTTGCACGTTTTGAGGTTTATTTAAAGTTTTTATAAAGATATTACAGTATTTCGATCGAATATTATAAAAAAATGCATAATTAAGCCTAAAAGATCAAAAATACAAATTAAAACGAATGAAAAACCGATATATTAACATAAAGAACTTTAAATATAACGTATTAAATTAAAAAATCCCAATCCATTTCAATTTATTAAATTCAATCACAATTTAAGCAAATTTATCTTACATTGATGTTAAAAATAAAAAACTTATAAAAAATATTTAACAAAAAACAAAAACAAAAACATAATAGTTTATTAATCGTAATTTTAGAAAATTGCGAAATTTTTCATTACAGTTTAACGCTAGGATATTTTTAAATACTTCTATTTGACTTATTTCACTTTCTAAACTAATAAATTATTATATAGAAAAAAAATTATGAATTCATCCTGAATAAATTATTATATTATTTGAAAGAAGCTTTATCTACTTCAAGAAAATATTTTTTTTGACGATCGATATGGTGCGAAATTTTCTGTTTTTTTCAGAATTTTTTTATTTTCATTATAGAATAAATTGAAGTATGTATATTAAAATTATATCTACTGTTACCAGTATCTTTTTGGAGATGTTATACTGTAAAGATATTCGATAAAAAAAAAATCACTAAGGAATTTACTAGAACTTAAATGTACTAAATTTATAGGTTTATTTTAGCAACAATTTGATAAACTTTTAAACATAAAAATAAGAGCAATTGTGTGAAAACTGGTGGATTATTTAGAAAATGCCATAATAAAATTTTTTAACTCCTGATTTTGGCATTTTATTTAATAAATATATATTATTATGCCACTATTTTTAATTTATATGCCGCAATTTATTTTAATTCTCATATTTCAAGATCTTTGAATAAAGTTTTTATTTAATATAAATCTAAGATCACGTAACTATAATAATTAAATTATGGAAATAGCACAATTGTGAAGATGCAGTCGAATAAAAAGAGTCGTTAAATATTTGTCTCTAAGTATAAAATTGATTGATTTAAACGTATATAACTTAAAAACTTCATTAAATCTATTGCTATAAAGCTTAGATCAATAAGAATAACAGTGTCTTTAGGGTTATATATTATTTATAAAAAAATTTTAGAAATTTTTTTATGAAATTATATTATAGATCTCAATTTTTATTATATGCTATATATCTGCTTTTTTTTTTCAGAAATTTTTTTTATCCTTCAGAGGTTTTCTATCTTTATTTTTTCGTTTTATTTTACAGTCAAAATATTTTAGTTTGATTACACATGATTTTTTTTTTTAACTAAGGTTATAAGGTCTTGGTGTTAAAAAATTTATAAACTTATACAAAATAACGTACTGATAATTTTAAATTTGATGGTCTGTGCAGTTTATTGAATGCGAAACTTTATGAGATTGAAATATTATCATTTTATCAGTAATCAAATAAAAGCAAAAAAAAGCCTTCAAGACATCTTGATTTAAACCCAATTATAGCGACATACATAATATATATATTGCGTATATATAATAAAAATTATTCGATATTAGATACTATTTTTTTATTTCTTTTTTTGAAGAACAATATTTTTATTATATAAAATCTTTAAATATCCTCTACCAGCTATCATTTAAATTTTTAATAAATTTCATAAATTTAATCGAACATCGGTGCATCGTATATCTATAACTGTTTAAAGAAGAGCTAAATTTTATTCTATAAATAACTTATTGTTATAGTAGTTATTAAAAATATTCCAAAAAATATGACTTCTAACGTTCGTAAATAAAAACATAATTAATATAGAATTATTAAAAATTTAGAATTTAATAATGAATTTTTTTTTTTGCAATAAACTTATAAAAAAGTGGTTAAAAATCAACAGAAATCGTCACAAGTCGTCAAAAAAAGCGGGGTTTTGTGTTCCTGGTGGTATACTATATCCTACTTATTTGGTTAATAAGTTATTATACGTGTAGAAAAACTTTTTGTAGACAGTAAGACAGCGTCTTATATAATATCCTTTATTTATTTAGCACATTTTTAACCATTTTAGCTTGGATTTTTTTTTTGGTGATTTTAAAAAATATATGGAATAAATTTTTAAAATTGTGGAATATAAAATAAAAAAATTGTGTATTTAAAATTTTTGACTGTAGAATTTTGTAAAAAATACCAAAATTTTGCTAAAATTTGCTTTATTATTTTTAAAGACGTGGGAAAATATATTTTTTCATTTAAAAATTATAAATATTTGTAGAAATATTGAATGAGTACATAAAATTTTAGATGCGAATTCAATTTCAGTATATATGCGGCCTTTAATTATTTAATTATACCTAGCACATTTCAAATAAAAAAAATGTGTAATATTTTTTTTTGAAATTTTTAGATTAGTTTTTAATGACATTTTTTTGGAAAAATTCTTGTTGCAAAAAGTACACACACGCATATTTTAATTTATACTTCCAAAAAAAAAAAGGAGAATTTCCCAGTGACTTAAAATAAATCTTAATACTTTAAAAATCCTGGCAACAAGATTTTTGAGCATCCGATGTTTCTTTATACAAAAAATAAACTTCATAAGTTTGATAAACATTTATATTTATATTTAATTTATATATTCATTTAATAAACCCAACAAAAATTATAGAAAAAATTTGGATAAATCTCAAATCTCAAATAAATCCAATCTGAGAAAAAAAATTTCTATTAAATAACCACTATCGTATTAAAATTATTTTTATGTAAAATCCCAATTTAGAAATATATAATTTTATCAAAGATTTGATTTTTTTTTCTTAACTATACAGGAATTTTCACATTATATATTTGTTTAATCTTCGTTGATTTATATAATATATGTAAAAATCTTATTATATTAACTTTTTGAATTTCTGAAAACTATAATATTACAACTGGTTAAACTTATGAAATTTTAATGATTAATTTGAAGTAAAAATAAAAATTTCCCTATTTATCTTCATATTAGTAAATCTGTAATATTATGTATGTATAATATACCCAAAAATTATTTACAATTATTTAAAGGCAAAAAAATTTGCGGGTATTACTACTTATAAATATTAAATACATCAACTAAATATCGAAAATTTTTGATATTAATTTATCAAAGTTATAAATTTTAATTGATAGCATATTTATTATAAAGATAAATAAAAATATAATTTTTAACTTTACAGCGCAATAAGAATTCAAATTTAAAAATGAATAATTTTGAGTTTTATAAGCTAAGCTCAAGCATTTAGATAATAAAAATAATATCATAACCTTTACTGATAATGATAACCTAATAAATCAATTAGAAAAACTGAAATTGACAAATGAAAAAAATTCATGGGTTTTTTCTCACATTGATTTTAGGGTTTTGAAGCTTTATTTCCCATTCAAGATTAATAATTTTATTCATTATAAAGCGATCCTCTTTAAAATATAAATACTCAAATTCTATAAATTTTGTGGATATATTGGAGATTCTTTGATGAAGCTAAAACTTTACTTATACATTTTTTTATTTCCTTTTTTAGAAATATCAAATTTAATAAAAAAATTGTTTTGTCTTGATAGTGGTAAAATAAAAATGAATATATTTTTTAATTTTTAAAAATTTGTTGAAATATTGAACCGATGTAATATATCATGATAAATCTCGTTGGAAGAAAAAAAAAAGATGTCTTTTTTACCGAATAATATCCATATAATACTTATTCAAAATTTTTGAGCCAGAATTTACAAGAAATCATTGCATATATTGGCTAATAAAAAAAAATAAAAAATTATGACCTCTATTTCTACTATATTGTGATTCTTTTTATTTAATTTCCGTATATATGAAAAAAAGAAATGTATAGTCTTTCCTCTTCCCATTTTTTACGCCAAAAATTATAAATTCATTATACTTATTTAAACCTAATTTAAAAAATAAAAATAAAATTTTTGCAATTATTATCGGATGATGATTTGAGAAATTCATGTTTAAAACACCATTACTCTTTTACTTTTTTTCAATTTTTTAAATTAAAAAAATAAAATCATAAACTTATACCTTTTAATTTTGAACTTTTTATAATAACTTTTTCGACAACTATCAATTGTATAGCTGAAAAATCTCAGAATAACTAATTTTAAAACTGAATTTTTAATTAGGTAAGATTTTAATATAATTACCAACATAATAGAAAATTGTGAAAAAATCATCCATTTTACTAAATAATGCGTATATTGAAAAAAAAAATATTTATATATGCGTTATTTTAATCACAATAAATGGTTTTTTTGCTTTTTTTAAAAACAAATGATTATTATTTAAACTCAAAGAGTTAAAATTTAAATATATTGTGGCTTTAAATATTATTTTTTTCTTTTTTAATTTACAGATTATTTGCATAAATTAGAAAATCCCCTATTAAAAAGTAATTTTCGGATTATTTTTTTATTTTTTTACAAAGAGAAAAACACCTTATTTGAAACATACGGATAAGTTAAAGATAATTTAAAATTTTCGAAGTCACATACTGACCAAAAAAAACTTTATTATCTTTTTTATATCTTGAATTTGTAATTTTATTATAAAAATAATTTAAAAGAATTTTTTTTAACATTTTTTCTATACATGACGTAAACTATATATCGGATCCGATATGAATTAGATTTAAGAATTAATATAAATTAGCCCCAATATTATAATAATTTATTAGAAAAAAAGGATGCTGTGAAAAAATTAATAATCCAGGAAATATTCTGTTCTCTCGTTACTAAAATTTTTAAAAATTATCTTTAAAGCGATTTCCTACACTAAAATTGAGCCAAATATTATTTTAAACAATTTAATTTATTTTTTCATTTTTAAGAATATTCTTAATGTGAATTTAATATTGGTATAGCTGATTTTACAACTACCTTTTATCTATACCAAAAAAAAAAAATTGAGCATTAGATTTAATTTTTAGTGATATGGGGAAATGTATATTCGCCAACAAAATTATACTTTAAAAAAAAAAAATTATTTCTAGTGAATAAAACATTATTTTTTTATTGTATATGAAGTTTTTTGGGAAATTGATTTATCTGTTGTAAATTTTTATAGTATAAATCGACAAAAATCCATATATTTCTAATAAAATTTGAAACAGCCTTAAAAAATAATCGTTTTTTTTTCAGGAAAAATTTTTTATCCCAATAATTTATTATTATTAGTAACAACACTTATTGAAAAATGTATTTATTTTATAAATAATTATTTTGCTATAGCATATTTAAAAACAAAAAAACAAACGTATATTCACTCTGCTTTTACTTACAAAAAAATTTTAAAACTTTAAAACTAAATTATGATATGGGTATTTCATTAGTTTATAAATTTTATCATAAAATTAACAGCTATTGCTCCTAATAGAGCATATACATCTTATTTTTTTTAATTTATCATGAAATTCTGGGAAAATAAGTTATAAATTTAAAATAAATTACTCATGGTTAGTTTCGCTTTATGGGACTTTTATTTGAAAACTTTATTATTAATTCTTCATTGTAGATACCCTAAATTATAAGAAATTCTAGCTGAAATTTTTATATAAAACCTTTAAAAACACTATAGGATCTTTTTTCTTATCAAAACAAATCAAATCAAATGATTTATTTAAATGATTTATTTAAATAATTTATAAATTTGCTTAAAAAAACTCTTTTATACGTATATTTTATACGAGTTTCGTTAATATGTGCAAGTTTTCAGGTTAAAATGCACATAATTTGTTATTTGTTCAATTGGTTATTTTTCCGCATTAGAAATAATTTTTTTATGATATTTTTTTAAAAATCTGCGACTTTTTGACAATTATTTATAAATATAAATAATGTTTTTGTTTTATTATATTAAAAAATTTATAGTCATTAAAAACATTAAAATTAGAATTAGAATTAATTAAAAAATTAAGGGGATCCAAAATGTATTTAAGAATTTTTATTTCTTTTTTTTGATCTATAAACATGAAATCGGAAAAAACATAAATTAATCATGTGATCGCTTCTAAGAATATTTAAAAAAAAAGCAGAAATATATGTACCAATGCTATATTTTCTCTTTTTTATTATTAAAATGTAGATCAAATCAAAGAATCGAGTTCCAAAAACAGAATAAATTCTATATAATACAACAATTTTCATCAAAAATTACCTATATATATTAAAAAATATATTTAGTATAATCCCTCAAAATCAAAATTACATTAAATAAATTTATGATTCAATACAATTAACCTCAAACTAACTAAATCCTAGACCCAATCACTAAAAAAACACAGCTAAACCCCATAAGCTTAATCTCTTTATTTATAATCAATATAAAACTGTTACATAAAACATATGCTTTGAGAAACTGGATTCTAAAATTAAATCCACTAACTTTAAAACATCGATATAAAAATAAACTAAAACAAATATAAGTTTAAAATGGTCCATTTTATGGTTTATATCACATATATATACCAAATACCGAACTCAAAACCTCAATAACCAGTAATTTTTTCCCATATCACTCCTTTTTCTACCAAAAAAACATCCAAAAGCTCTTTGAAAACTAAATTGATGCATATCAAAGCTATAATACACTAATTCAAATTTTAAAACCACAAAAAAACGATAAAATGTAACAAGAAAAACTTTCGTATATTAAAAATTAGTAAAGAATCCCTCTCTAAATTCTAATTTTTAAAAAATGGTTATTAATATCCCAAAAACTAGATAAGATACATCCTAGCTTTAAATTTTTTCAAGCCAAATATAATTATTGAAGTTTTAAAGTATTATCAGAAATTTAAAATTTAAAATAATAGAATTTCCTATAAATTGACACGAAAAATATTATTTTGAGTTATAATTATATATGTTTATTAATTTATATGAAACTATCGTTCATTTAAATTTAAATGGCTAATTTTTAATTTTTATAATATTGTTAGCAATTTATCAAAAGTAATATTTCCCAAAATCAATATTTTTTTCTCTCACCTTTTTCTATTATCTAATTTGATTATATTTCATAAAATTGATATTGATATCAAATGATGACTTCTTAGCTTTCCAAGTATCAGTTATGCCTGAAAGATTATATTTGGTTAATTAAATATCTTTCACAAGCAGTAAATATCCGTAAAATAGGCAATGAGTGTTATTTATAATAAGAATAACTTCGCTTAAATACTTTTTATCTATCGATAATAAACTATGTATAAAGAGGAATCCATATATCCCAAAATGTACATATACCCGAATATAATAAAGATAATATTATTAATAAGAATTCTAAAAATTATTATAAGCTTGTTTCAGAAATTTATGAAAAAAAAGTTTATTCATTTTAGTAGGAAATTCGCTTCTTGAAAAAAAAAGGCATTATATTTAAAACGAGATAATTTCAAAAATAGCCATCAATGTCAAAAAAATTAAAAAAATAGTCATAATCAAAGCAAAAATAATCAAAATTTGGAATCACGAAATTGATATTTAATTGACTATCGATTATAAAAGAATATTTTGCTCATCCAAGAAGATTTAAGTACTAACTGGGGTAAAATATGATTGTAAAGTGGCTTATTTATTGGATGTAAATCGGAATTAGTGCCAAAAAAGTTGATTTTACACTATTATTTAACTTTTTTATCCATATATGTGAAATAAAAACAGTTTTAATAATAATATAGAGAATAATTTATTTATTTATTTTCAAGGAAGCGAAATTGAGAGAAAATATTTTATATTTACAAGAGAATCAGTTTTAGAATAGCAAAGAAATTTTTTGGAAAGTTTTGGAGAATAAATTAATCTGCTAGAAAGTAATAAATCTCTGGTTTCAAAATCGAGTTCGAAATCAGTAGGTAATGGTTAAGAATTTTTTAAAAAAATAAAACAATATACGCCACATTAAATGAGCTTTTATACAAAGTGCCTAAATTTATCATATATATATA
>LSSL01000090.1:0-27775 GCA_001953115.1 Smittium mucronatum | reverse complement strand
AATTTTTAAAACATCTTTTAGGAGTCATCCTGATGTTGGATTTAAGCACTATCCCAAACTAGCTGCTGATATTGGCATTGATGAAAACACCAAATTCTAATTTCATAATATTTTCTTACTCTAAAACTTGAAACGTTTCACATCAGTTACTTTTAATCAAGCTATAAACTTCCACCTTTGTATTTCATTTTCTACTTTTTTGGGAAATATAATAATAAATTTTATACTACGAATAAAATAAAGATATTTTTAGCCTATTATTTTTTATCAAAAAAATTATATTCACTTTAATTCTTAAATATTTATTTTTAAAAACTTCCATCTTTCATCTGTATCACAATTTTTTGGAGACTATGTCATCAGGAAGGTATACTATGGCTAGATGTGGTTAAAGATATAAAATATTAGCTATCTTCATAAATCTTTTTTGAGAGTTAGATGTCTCTATAAATATATCCGACTATTTATGAGATCAATGAAACCAAATTGGTTCGAAATGATTTGATTTTTCAATTGAGCTTAAATTGTTGAAGTTCTTTAGCAAGTCGAAATACATCTTTTGTTAAAGTGACAAATTAGCCAAACCCAGTTATTATGGTCCCCAATTTAATTATTGAATAAACACCAGGTAGATTTTGAGCTTTGATGTTTTGTGTGGGCATAATTTCTAGTGTCTATAATTTTTGTATTTATAATAACATGCTATATTTATTCATTTTAGTGTGCTTAGATGCTAATATCTCCTAGTATAAAGAATTCGGCGAAAATGATATAAAAAGCAAAGTGGAAGGATTACAGCTTCCCAATTTATTAAATCAACTTTAATATTGTATGATCTTCATCAATTTATTAAATAAACTTTAATATTGCATGATCTTCATCAATTTAATCAAAGACAAGATTCCAAAAATCACAATGATTATAGGTCTTTCATCTGTATTATTTGGTATATAATAGCTATAAGTAGAATAACTTTTAATACCCAGCAATGATTATAATATTGAAGCTTTAATTTCTGAAGAGAATGTTGAAAAGATCATTACTTGGAATATCTCTGATAATAGAATAGTTCAAATATATATGAGGGACTAGGGATGAAACAGCCTGCAGTGTCGATCTGAAGTTGAAATAAACAGCTATTTTCGACTTTTTTGTAGATCAATATATAATCCAACTTAATATAGGCATAACTTTTCTGCCAACAGTTTTTTCTGATCAACATTAAAACTAAATAATTAATACTAACTGGCTGAATGTTATTTTTAATATTAATCCATCATACCAATAATTTGCATTCGATTCAAAATATGGGTTTATAGTTTAAATTTAGACGTAATGAATAGATTGATTGGGCCTATATGCATATCAATAACAATTTGACCAAAAAGTCTTCAATTTAACGCTACACTGGAAATTCTAAAGCTTTAAATATATTGTTATGCAAATCGATCTATCTGGAGGGCTAGAAGATATTTACACTTTAGATATTTGTATATTGCCGGCTAGTCTTCACTAAAAGAATAAAGTCTGGTAATTTCGTGCTCATAAGTCTTGATTAATGTTTATATAATGCCTGGGTTAATTACTGCCCTCTAGTTTGCATAAATAGTGGCTATATTGCACATAATCGGTGGGTGAAAAAACGGCATATTTGTATTTTTAGAGCCAACTCCTTGGTATCACCCAAAGAAAATCAGAAACTATTCACTATTCCAAGCCTCATCTCTATCCTTTTATGTTCTTAAAGACTTTTGCGATTCTTATTTTTGTACAATATTCTTGTGAAACTATATCCAAATACACTGTATACTCTGCATCATTGTATAATTTTTTTTCGTTTTGAGCCTTTTGCAACTCTAATATTTATAAATTTTTAAATATTTTATTTTACACTGACCTTTACTGAAAGAGATACACTGATATTTTTTGTTTATTTGTTTCTAAAAAATATCTAGCCTTTTATATTTTATATACTCCTTGATAAATCTAAAAGATTTGTGTAGAGATATACTATCTGTTTATTCTCAATTAAAACTTAACATCAACCATTATATATACTGTCAAATATTAAGCTTTCCAAGGTTAAATTGTAAAATAATCCTTCAACCGTCAATAACTTTTATAATAATCAAAAATCAACGGCTATCTTGGAATATATATCAAGAAAAATAGTTTTGGGTGGGATATAAGTCCATATTTTTATTTGATCACTTGGTTTTTTTTTTGTTCTTACTTTGCTTTCCACGAGAATATAATCTTGCTTATAAATTAAGCAGTTTAATAAAAAAAAGCTTTGCGCAAAAAAACACAATGATGCAGAACTCCCTCTTGTTTTTGATACCACTACTCTTGGTTAATTCAACAAATCTCTCTCATGATACACAGTAATTCTTATTTTAAAATAAAAACTGATCTGTTCCAAAATTTTAAAAGTTTAAAAGATTATTTATATTAACAATAATACTAACATTATCTTACTTTAGAATTCAATTGAATAATCCTCAAATCTACAACCTTGAAACAGAAAATATATCAAATAGCACCCTCACAGTTCCATTAATAAGCGACAGAAACTTGAACTTCCACGGAGAAATAGTTTTAGGATTACCTGGTGAAAAGTTCAATGTTGTTTTTGATACAGGAAGTGCAGACATCTGGGTTCCCTCAGTCCATTGCACCTCCAACGCATGCAACAATCATAATAAATACGATCCATCTTCTTCTCATTCTTTTAACGGATACACCAATGAAAAATTCATTATAAAATATGGAACGGGAAATCTAGCCGGTCATATCGTATCAGACCATCTTTCGATCTCTGGAGCTAAAATTCCAAACCAAATATTTGGAATTTCTACTGAAGAGGCTGACTTTTTCGAAAAAATGAAATTTGATGGGGTATTTGGTCTTGCCTACTCTTCCCTCAGCACTTCCCAAAAGTCACCTCCCATGGATAAACTCTTAATGTCTGGTGCAATAAAACAAAAAGTTTTCTCGTTTTGGTTTGATAAATTTTCGGAAAATGGCAAAGTCGGGGGCGAGCTAGTGCTTGGTGGATATAACAAAGATAGATTCTTGGGGAAAATTAGTTACGCTCCTGTTGTAACTAAAAAATACTGGGAATTGTCTCTCTCCAATGTCTCTCATAATCGCAAAAGAATCGATGCGTCCTCATCTTTTGCCATTGTAGATACTGGAACCTCTCTGATTGCCTTACCAAAAAATGATGCGTTCGCTATAAATAGTTTGATAGGAGCTGTGAAATTAAGGAATAGTGATAGACTCTTCAAAATCAGTTGTGAAACGAAAAGCAAAGAACCTTTGCTTCTGTCTTTGGGAGATATAAAACTAAAAATAGAACCTGAAAACTATATATACAAGGTCAAACCTGGTTATTGTTTATCCGCCTTTACTGTAAACCCTTCTAATGTAATCCTTTTTTCTAAATTTTCCAAAAATCTATCTTTTTTCTCTTAATATTCTACTTATTTTTGTATTTATACCTAAAGGCTCTTCTTTTTTTATCTTTGAATATTTGAATTTTCTTTACTATTAATGATTAATTCCATCTCATGTAGTTTTTTTTAAAAAAAATCATTAATAACTCTTTTTCTCATTTTTAGAAAAATATATGGGTTTTAGGCGATGCTTTTCTAAGGGGCTATCACACAACTTTCGATATGGACAAACATAGAATCGGATTTGCTATACCCAAACAAAAGTAGAAACATACTTCATAGACAATCGTTGATTCAACTTTACCAATCCTTGAATTATACTGTATTACATGTTAAATATTATCAATATTCCTACATTTCCACATTTTTCATAGCTCATAATATATTAAAACGTATCCATTTTATCACAACTCAAATTAATAGCAAATAATAGCCATCATTAATTGAATAAACGGGTTAAACATATCTTTAATAAGTATTAAGTTTAGTTTGCATATTTATCTGTTTACTCTAAAAAATCATTAAAATTTTAAAAATATGCCTGGTTTTTACATTTGGAAATAAGAAAAGAAAATAACTGGACTCTATCTAGATTTCTTGGATCTTTTCTTTGGTGGAGCTGCTCGTGGTCTTGGAACTACAAGTGGGAACTTCAATCCGCTTAGGAGTAATCTTCCCTCCGAATTTCTTCGAGCTGTAGTTTTAATGTTGACCATTAATCCATAAACAATTGGGAACATGTCATAAACCGCCTCTATCTCGGTGAACAACCCCAAAGCTGCTGGAGTGAATCCCAATGAAAAGTTACCAAGACCGTCTCCAGAATTTACTTTCAATCCATCCCATTCCTTCAAGCGAGGTAGAACGGTTTCGACCAATTTATCGAGGAATATATACATAGATTGACCTGTCAATGTCACTTTAGCTGAAATAGGCATTCCCTTTCTTAGCTTCCAGGCTGCTGCATCAGATCGAGCTTTAACGACTTCTGGTTTTTCTCCAGTAATACATTGAAGTGCCATTAATCCAGATAAAATATTGTTTTTGTTACCCAAAGCCTCCTTCATTCTAATATGGACAGTTACCGATTCCACACTGGCTGAATTGAGCCCATTCATTTCTAAAATTTCTGGAATCTTTCGTACGTTCTTACCCAATAATCTTTCGGTCTCGGTAGGCTTTTTTTTGCTGGTTGTGGTTGAAGGATCTGTCTTTAGAGAAGAATTCGCGGAACTGGAATCTCGAATTGGGGTCTCAGAGCTAGATTCTATTGTATCGAGATTTTTTGACTTTATATACTCGTCTAATTTTTCTGATTTGTATCTATATTGCAAAATCGTCAAATCATCTCTAAGAGTGTTGTTGTAATAATCTGCCAGGCGACTATATGATCGATAGTTTATGCCTTTGATTGAAAACGCTCTAGTTCCTCTGAAAGAGCTTAACCCTGATAGATTCGATATAATTCGATTCATATTCGTAATTCACTTGACCTCAAATAACCTTGGTATACTGATTCCAAGTGAAAAAGCACATTAGTAAATTTTTTACCGAACTATTTAAATTTAGAGCGTTTCTAAAATATCCTACATGCAATTCATTGGTTAATCAAAAAAATAACTGTAGCTTGATTAGCACTTATTATGCCATTGGTCAATATGCTACTCTTTATCGAAGTTGATGTCTCATCCTATGGTTTAACCTCAGATAGGAAAAAAATTCATGTTTTTTCCTTTAACATCCAATCAGTTTATCACCTATTTTTATTATTGGAATATAACTGGTTATTTATCAACCGTCAATCAATATTGTAAATTGCATTTTATGGATTGAATTTTTTTATTAGAGCTTGAATAAAAAATTCCGTTATACAAAAAAAAGAAAAAAGAACTTGTATAAAACTACATTATAAAAATAACAATAAACTTTTTATAACCTATCTAGAACTCGCATTGCCATAAAAAACCCTCTAAACTTTTTCAAAAAATAAAATACCAATATAAAATTCTTAATTCTGAAAACTAATTCAATTTAAACTTTTTATAATATACCTGCGACAGTTGTTATTCAAATTTTAAATAAACTCCAACCTTTTTATAATAATCGGATCTCCCGCATAATGGCATAAGATTGACATGTGCAAATTCAAACCATTTATTAACTAAATTGGCATTATTATAGATCTCATCTGTTCAATTTGATTTTATTTTTTTTTGAACTATGATGATCACTGATATTTTTATTTATTGCGATATAGTGACTATCCATTTTTGTCTAAATCTTTTCAAATATTTAGGATCATCAGATTATTTTTTCTCAAATAACGGTTGTTAATACTAAATATTGATCTTCAACTAGCTATATACCAAAATAAATGAATAAAAAAAGGTGAGTGGCATTGAATATCTTTATTCGCTAACTTTAGAATATCTAAACCAAAATTATATAAACTTTCTTCTGTCAAATTATGCAAAACTTAAAATTAAGTTTTTTTAGAGAATAAAATGGCGCAAAAATGAAATTGTACTCGGCACTTTACATTTTGTTTTGATTTTTTAATGGATTTTAATTACAATTAGAGCCAAATTAGCACATTTGAAAATAATTGCTTGGTTTTTTTTTATTGGTTTAATAGTTTAATATATCCTAAAAAAAGTGTTAATTAACCATAAAGCATTGAGATTTTGTGAGCTACATTTAATAAAAAAAAAATTAAGATGTCATTAATGAAAAAAAAAGTATATTTACTATAAATTTGATGAAATATTTAGTAAATTCTAAATTCGTTCATAATTATTACTGCCCTTTTATTATCGTCGAAAAATATCTTTATATAGTGCATTTTATCTAACTTAAACATATAAGATCATAGGTAAGTCGGGATTTTTTAATTTTAATCCTTTATTATCTATCCAATTTTTTATAAGTTAACTTAAATAATTTTAAATACGTATACTTCCCAAACTAAAAATTAACTAATGTAATATAACTTATCCATCAAAAATTTAAGGTGCATAAATATTGGATATAATGATAAATTAAATATTCATAATATAAAAAAGATTTAAAAATGGTAAAAATAAACTTTATTCGATGATCATAATTTTTTTATATACTACAAATTAAATTTTTTTTATCTTTTAATTTCGCGAATCAAATAAATTGCTAATATTATATATATTATAAACGAATAAATCTTAGTTCAAGTTCAAAAATTATAAAAAAATTTAATGATATACAGTTTATTTATTCTAAAATACATCCTATTTTTGATGCTATTTATTATTGATAAAGTTTTACATGCGCTAAATATTTTTCATTCAATCTTGTTAATTAAAAAAACCTCGGCCGTAAGTGAGATTGGATAAATATTCACAAAATTTTCAATTAAATTCTACAAAGGAAAATTCAAAGACCCATACTTTTTATTTAAATTATTTAAAAAATATAAAACAATTAAAAAATTTTTTTAAAAAGCTATACAGATCAAAAATATCAAAAAAAGTAAATTTTAAACCAAAAAATATAAAATTAGATACTAAAAAAATTGAATTTATGATGTTGATTTTTATTTTTAAACATTCATTTCATTATTTTTTTTAATCACATTAATTTTTTTTCTAAACTTTTTTTTTTTATTTGTAATTTTTTTGTTTGACATATAGTGCCTGAAATCAAAAAACACTTCATTCCAAATCTCTTGCTAAACTTACAACAAAAAACATTTATAATAAATAAAAGAATAAGCGTAACTTTTGTAAAAAAATGTATCGGTTTTGAATGAATTTCTGGGAATGTGGTACGTTTATTACAACAACAAAAAAAATTATGGCTATTTATATTAAATTTTGCTTTGTCGAAAAAATTCAATTTTTATATAAAGATAATTTTAATTGGTGCTTCATTATTGGCTTAAAAATTGAATAATATTTTTTATTATTTTAAGCAGTTTCGTATTTCGATTTTTTATCTTACTACCTTACTTTTTTTACTTATTTAAGTAAGAAATATTGATAATAATTTAAAATTTAAAAAAGAGATGGAAATTGTAATCTCCAAAATATTATTTAGGTTAATTAAAACGATAGATGTTATTTTATACAGTTAAAATTATAAGTATTGATTTTATTTTCAAGATCTTAACAGGGAAAAACATTATTAAATTTTCAGAAACTAAGTTTATTAAAAATACGGAAAATCACATATTTTTCATCCTTATATTTAATGCTAATCTCTTGAAAAGGAGAAAGAAATATTTTTACAAACTTTATCATATTTTTTAATTTATCTTTATCTTTATTTTATAACATAATAGCAAAAATTAAGGCTCAAAAAATTAAATGAACAATGCTGGTATAATTTGTAATTTATGAGAAATTAAAATAACAATGCTGGTATATTTTGTAATTTATGAGAAATTTAGTGAATTTCAGCTTTTTGGATTATTTCGAAGATTATTTTTAAACAATTAGGGATTAATATTGATCGATTTTTTTGAAATATGCTAATAAAATCATAATTTTTAATAATTTTTAAAAAATTAATATTCATTAACGATTTTTTACGTCTTCTATAGATGAAAAATAGAAATATTTTTTTAATTTGTTAAGATAAAAGAGGTATATATTTATTTATCATAAATAACGTTTTTATAAGAATTTTTTTTATAACTATTTTTTTTAATTTTTATTATTTAATTCTGCTTATTTATATGTAGATATTTTTAATAAAGAAAAAATTATATAATTAAGGAGTTAGATTTAGCTTTTTGAAAATTGATTTGAAGATTTAGTTTTTTGAGGGTGATATTATTACCATGAAAAAAGTTTTTTTTAAAAATATATAATAATGTTTCACGAAAATATTTAAATTGATTTTATGAAAAAAAGCTGAGACTAATGAAGCTCAATTTCCAATAATTTCTCTGACATGTGTTTTTTTTTAATATAAAATTCTTCATTTATTTTTACTGCTTTCATAAAACAAGTGTTAATTTAATTTAATAATATATTTATTAATGTATGTTATTTATTTTGATATTATATTATATAAAATTAATATCACTAATATCAAAAAAAATATGTTTTATGTTTTGTGTTTTATAATAAATCTGTTTTTAAGGAACCGAGTTATAAATTTTCAACCTAAAATAATATGCTTAAACGTATTTCCATTTTGGGATAAACCCCAAATTTTTATCCATTATATCAGATATCCGTCAATTAATAATGCTCAAAGCTTAAGACTTTTCATCAGAAAATTCATTCTGAATAGTTGCTAAAAGTATTAATGTCTTTAAATTCCAAATGATGTAATTCCGAGCTATTCTGTTGACTGCTATTGATATTTTTAGGATTTATGAGCAAAAAATGTCCATTTTTAAATATTTTTTAGTTTATTAATAGTTTTAAATCCTTTTGTATCAAATTAATATCTGTACTCAACGGATATATATATTACCTATGCTGGATTTAAAACTTTCTTTTATATCTTACAAGCTATAAACACTTTAAAATCATTTGCAAAATCTCGTGAAATCAATCGATAATACATTATTTGATTCAATTAAATTAAATTAAATTTTAATTATAATTATAATTATTTTTTTCCTTTAAGTAAATCTCGAAAGTATTATCGTTATTTTTAAAAATAATTCGGGATTATCGATAATCGTAAACTCAAAATTAGTAAGAAAAAAAAAATTGGAAAATTTATTTTTATTTTAGTAAGTTATAAGCTGAATTTTTTTTTTGATTTTTTTAGTATAAAATGAGTGATCTTGATCAATAATATCGAAATTTTTTTTTTTGTTTAATTTTAATTTTTAAATCTCATCTTTATTTATATGGTTAAATTTTATAAAGAAATCATATGTTATTTTATTATAACCAATATCAATATTTTTTTTTTTTATGTACACAACTCCCAACGGATATTTCAGCTATTTTAAGTTATTCTTACCTTAAATAACTTTTTCAATATATTTTTAGTAAATTAAAGGAAAATAATCGAGAAATTTTTCATTCCTTTACAAGTTCTGACTTATTTTTTTAAATAAATGATAAAAGTATAAATAACAGTAACATCGGTTGATAAGTATGTAAATATGGATTTTTTTAAATTTTTAAAAAAAAACTTTAGGCTATTTTTATGTTTAAATATATATTTTAAATATTTATATATAATTATTTGAATTGAAAGTTTTTAAAGCTTCCTAGCTTTATTTTCTTATTATTTTAGCATATAATTTATTTAAATATTTTTTAAGATATTTTTAAAAAGTTTGGAGCTTATAAATATGCATCCTTTAGCCCTAATGAGTCAATTTTAATGTTAGGAGAATTATTTAATTTTATACACACACATCTAAATAAATTTGTGTAAATTAGATATATAAAAAGAGTAAGCGGACTCAAATTATATGAAAAAATTAGAATTAATCATTTATACATGATAGGTATTTTTTCAAAAATTTCATCCACTCAAATTTATTTTAAATTCTGAATTTTAAAAAAAACCAATTCAATAAATTTATCTCTCAATGTAAAATAAAAAATGTTTAAGAATTAATAAAAAATGCTTAATATTTTATAGTAAATACGAACATGTATCATAATTTTTCCTAATTCCAAACATGTTATAATTTAGTTCTTTATTCGGCTTATATTTGATCTAGGCTAGCGTACAATAGTATAAATAAATAATTAAATTTTCTTCAGGAAATATTTGGAATATATTAATAATTGTATTAATTAGGTTTTTTTTATTTTAAAATGAATAACAATGGGAATTCAGTGAATCACAGATCATGATTTTATCATTTTAAGAATAAAAATTTCGTATATTACACTAATTATTGTGAAATACTTCAAATAACTATATAAATTTTTATTTTTATTTAAAAATAATTCTATTTTAATATTATGTCATATGCCCCCATTTAATAAATTTAGATTAATTCGATAAATACTAATGTTTAAAAAATAAATAAATTTTACATATTGTTTAGAGGTTGATTCTCTCCATTAAAAATCTTAAATTAAAATACATAAAGTATTAAAACTATATTTTAGTATTCAATTGTTCAAATGTTTTAGACTGTGGCAACTTTGAAGAGTCTTATCTTATAGATTATCCTATTTATCCAAATAATTAAATTTACGCAATGGTTAAAAAACTTCTAAAAGATATTTCTATTGGGAAAACATACATATCAAATCAACTTTAAAGCTTTTAAAATTAACACATCAGCTCTTACAGCTGAATTAAATGATTTTAAAAAGCATTATGCATTATTTTATTTTTCAAATTTTATCTAATGTATTTAAGAAACTAAAATTAAGTAGTTCTGACATTCATAAATGCTTTTGACAAAATTAGGTTCTAATTATCTATTGAAAACCTTGCAGTTAATTCCTACCATTAGGTTCTGGATTGTAATATTTATTCATTAGTAAAATTTGGGAAAATTGATCAAGGTATATTTAGGAATAAAAAAAATTGATATAGAAAGTTAAAAAAAACACGGAATTTGGTCCGTATATATAAAAAAAATTATAGATTAAAATGAAAGGAGAAAAATATATGAAAGATTGGTATCAAAATCTACCTTATAAAATCAATTTCTTTTATAAGCCTCATTTTATTGATGAGCTCATTAAACTTAGCCACAAAACTCGAACACTTTTACCTAAGTTAAGCTCAAAATTTTTAGAGCTGGCTACCGGTTTAATGCTTTGAAAAAAAATAGAGAATCTTAGTGTGAAAACATAAGAATTTTTTAGAGATTAAAAAATGATAGATTCATGCGAAGATAAACTCTGAATAACTAAAGAAATTTTCAAAATAATATTTATTCAAAAATGGTTAAAAAATATTTTTTTTACTTAATTTGAAGCAAAAATAATTAATTAAATATACATTAACCCTAAAATAATAGAGCTTGATTTATTTATTATAAGATTTTAGAACTTTCAACAAAAAAATATTTAAAAGGTCATAATTTAAATATCTAGTTATATATCGAAAATTATAGTGCGTAGAATCTATTAATTTTTTTTTAGCTCGGAGTGTTTATTTAAAAAATGTAAAAATAGTGGAAAAAATATTTAGAAAAATTTAAAAAAAATGAAATTTTTTTGAAAAATATCTCATCCTACACTTCTCCACATTTCTAGAGAAACGCTCTCACTAGGAATTGTTTCTAGGCGTATAATTTTATACTTATTAAGAGTTATTAATAGTCAGAGTACATAAATCCTAAATCAGTAAAATATGAGTTCCAATATATATCAATATCCAACAAAATTTTGACTCATTTTAAAACCATGTTGTTAGTTTTAAATAAAAGAAAAAATCGATCATAAATGGTTAAAAAAAATTAATATTTTGATTTTAGCGGTATTTGGATTTCTAAAAAGTCATTTTGGAAATTAGAAAATAAAAATTTCAAATTATAATAATTTTTACATTCATATCAAAAAAAAATTTAAAATAAAAATTGAAATCACTTTATAAAAGAGTATTTATTTATGATATAAATAATACGATTTATGGATAGAAAAAATCATTGTTTTATTTTTTAAATTAACAACAATACTTGAAAATTTCCATTAAATACTAAAATGCTTAAAAAAAATAAAAATTTAGAAATATTTCATGGATTCAGTTTAAAAAAATTTTATTCCTTGTCTGGTGATAATTTAAAAATAATTTTTTTGTAAATATTGATATTCTATAAGGTAATTCTAGAGCTTAATTTATGTATATTTAATATTAGTTTCTAATTATATGTATAATTAAATCTTCATAAAATTTTAAAAGTAGTTTTATTTTAATAAATTGTAATTTTTTACAGATCAAATGAAATATATAAAATTTTACAACTTGAGTTTATTTTGAAATATTTACAATATAATATAAATGAAGATAAAAGACATTAAAATGTCCATTTTATTTTTTTTTTCATTTTAATTTCTATTTTTCATAAAAATTAGTCTATATAATTTCATATTGTACTATCTCAAAAGTATTTTTTCAGTTTATTAATAATTGAGAAAAAAAATTATATCAAGGTAGAGCTAGTTTGGAATTTTCGATTAATTTCTAGTCATCAATTGCTGATTTTTTTCTCGATTTAAAAGATTTTATATTTATTTGGATTTTAAATCTACTTATTTGATCGAAAATTCCTGACTTTCAGACGGATTATCTATAATAAAAATAAATTTATTTTGAACGTTAAAATGACCTTATATTTTTATAGTAAAACATTTTGAAATTATCATCCGTTTATAATAACTTTTTTATTACATAAATTTATATGCAACCTAAGTTTAGTTATGATATTATAAATACATATTTATTTCGTTCCTAATAATTAGAATTATTAAAATAAGTGTTTTTTTAGAAAACTCTATAAAATGGTAAGAGTGCCCTAATATTAGAAAATTTTTTAAATATTAATATAAAAAATTGCAAAAAAATGTCTATATTTTTTTTCTATATAATTTGTATTAAATTATTTTGTAAATTTATCAAAAGAGAATTTATTGAAATCCTTATATGATTATTTTTACTTTTTTTTTACAATAAAATATATTTTTTGGCATATTTTATAATTTTTTTAGCCAGTTTTCCGAACATAAATGGAACGCAATGCAAATTATTTTAATATGATAAATATGATAAGTTATTTTCTTAAATATTTTTTTTTCTAATCTCAATCTAAATTGTTTTATTTATAAATAAACGGAATTTGATAATAATTTATATCATAAAGATAATTTATGTGTAAAGAGTAAAAAAGATAAAAGTCTTAATTTTAAAACTAATAGGCTAAATCTAAACAAATTCGATAATAAATCTTTATTTTATGGTTTATTAGATTTTAGAAATTGCATATAAATAACCAAGTTTTTATTTTAATTTCTTTGAAAAAAACGAATTATTTTTTTGGTTCTCAACGATATAATTTTAAATTTTTGGTATAAATGATTGACACGTTTTTTTTTCTTTTATTAATACGTATAATTTTTTAATTTTACTAAAAAATAAATTTATATAAAATACTCTATAATAGCGCGAGTTTGTTTCAAAAAATACATGAATCATTCAAAAAAATGGATTTTATATTAAACAATTTATTGTCTATATATATTCAAATATAAATGGGAAAAAAAATGATTTATATAAATTGAAAACTAATTTATAATTTTATAGTTTATTTTTTGCATTTTTTTAATCATTTGGTCGTTAATTAATTGTTAAAATTAAATATGATAAAGTTAATATTGATTTGGAGTTTCCCTCTCTCACCATTATCGTAAAATGGATATAATTAAGATATTTCATAGTTAATTTTTTTCAAAATTTAATTAATAAATTAAACAAAATATAATATGAAGACCAAAAAAGGATAAAAAAAATTATAAAAATAATTTTTTGATTTCATCAAAATTCCTTTTCAAGATTATATTTATTCAATTTTTATTCAACTTAATTTGTTAAAAATACCAAAGTTTTATAGAAATACTTTTTTTTGTCTCGCAATTTGTGTCCGATATTTATAAACTTGCAATGAAAATATGAAGTTATATTAGATTATCATCTAAAAATATAATATTAAACTCACCGGAAAATTAGTCAGATAAATATTTCTTTTTAACAATCTCAACATTAAAAATTAGATTTAATCTGAAGCAAGGTTCCATGTTTTTAAATTTTAGGACTTTAAAATAGTTTAGATCTAATAATAATTGCTACTTATTTTAAAACTTTATCTTATAAATATCTTATCCTAGAACTCTACACTGATAAATCTACATTATTTTATAATTGTGGTCTTGAAGATAAGATTTGATGTGTATATATAATAAATTTTATTATATAAAAGTGTTTAGAATACATTAAAAACCCTCTATTTTACATTTATTATCCACAAATATTATTTTAAATTTCTAAAATATTAAAAAATTCTAGTTTACACAGTCATTTTTATAAAAAAATCAAAAAATTTATATTATAATAATAAAAGTAATAATAAAAATCAAAATTAATGAGAATTTTTCCAGATAGGAAATATTTTTTTACTAATATTCATTTTTAAATAAAAAACATATGTTATGATTTTTTCAAGATATTTTAGACATCATTTTTATTTATATTAATGAGAATATTCATATTTTCATAAATATTTTTATTCTCAATATGGAGTATTTTTGGGATAATTTTTATTTTAAATTTTTTTTTAATAAACTTAAATAATTTTGCTACAAAATTATGTTCTTTTTAATATTTTTCATATAAAAATCTCCTATTTTTTTTACTACAAAGGGCTTTCGATAAATCAAAATTCCAAATTGAAGAAAAATATTTTAATAATTTTATTGGATTCAAATTCAAATAAAATCGTAAATTTTTAAAGAAATTTCACTATTTTTTTGAAATTCTGCTATTTTTACCCTTTTCTGTTTTTTTTTACCTGAAATTTCGGGAAGATATTATGGAGGGAAGTAGATTTCTTAAAGATGAAATTTTTTATAGAAAAATCGATAACACAAATTTTCAAACTAAAAATGTTTCAATGGAAGAAGCGAAATCACTCCCAAAAGTTTTTTTATAGATTCAAGCCCAAATTATTAATTATAATTTTGAAACCTCATTTCAAAAATATAAAAGCTAAGGCATAAAATTAAAAATCGGAATTTAAAGATTTAAATAACGCAATTTAAATGAAATCTAAATTCAACATTTATTCTCAAATACATACGGTATTTATTTTTTATTGTAAATAACATAAATTTCAGAAATATAGCAATTTTTTCTTTTTTTCAAGAATCTTCAAAAAATATGGAGTCAAAAAAAAACAAATTTACAGCAAAAAAAAAACTGATAAAATATCCGATTTCTAAATAAGCGAGGGAATTTCTGCCACTATTAAGAAATTATTTTTTATAAATGGCATTTATTAATACTTTTTTAACTATTTTTTAAAGTTTTTATTTTAGAAATGAACAATCGATTTCAATAATAAGACTGGATTTAAGAATTTGGATTATATTAAAGACATTTAATAAATAATTTCTTATTATTGGTCAGAAAACTTTTTTATAAACTATTGATGTTTTATAAACTTGCATTTGTTTCAAATTTAGCTATTTTATAGACTATACGAAGCTAGTAAATTAATAATGGTTACTTTTACTATTTTTAAAGTTATAATATCGATTTATGAATTAAATATTAGTATTTAGGATTTAATTTTAAAAAAGCACGACTTAAATATATATAATATAAATGTAATAAACACACTTAAACCAACTAAAATATATTTTTAAATAAATTATTTAATATTTCATGAATAAATGAAGTTTTTGAATTTTATAAAAGTCACTTTTTTTTACATATGAAATTTTTTTTTACGCCTTTAGACCAGTTTAGATTTATTATTTTTGGTTTTAAAGACTAAATATATCAGGAAGATATGTTAATATAAAAATGAAATTTTCATCTGCTAAATTCGGGGTTTTATTATTTTTCATCTTAAATAGATAGCGATCCCCTGCCTCCGCTTTCTATGTATATCTGAATAATCAATGCGGCCGAATAGTTTTATAACTAATTTAATGATTAATTATTTCTCAGTAAATTAAATTTAGGAAAAGTAATATTTTTATTATAAAATTAGCAAGTACCTGTAACCTTAAATAAAAATTTACCATTATAAGTATTTAAACTAAATTTTGTTTATATTATAATAAAGATAGCTTTTAAGAGTCAAGAACAGTATCCAGAAAATTAAACGGATAAATAGGTCGGTCTAATCATTTGAAAAAAAAATTCACAATTTGATTTTTTAAAATTTCCTAAATAAAGAATCAATTTTTTTTATAGAACACTTTATTTATTGTATTAAAAATATGCTTTCATAAAGGGGAAGTTTTTTTATTTTTTTATTAATATATAATATTTACGAATAGCACCGTAGTATGGGTTGAGATTATAATGATATTATTTTATGGTATAATATTGATAAGTGAGCTTCGCATGGATATATCAAGAAACGTTTAGTATAATTGTACAGAAAAACGATTATAGATACGGGAATACACAAAAAATATCCTATTATGAAAATTAATTGTTTGATTATTACCTCTACAAATTAAATATTATCACACTGCCACTGATAAAAGCGTGATTAAAAGAATTTTTTTTCGATTTTTTTCATGAATATATATAATCTTTCATTTAAATTATTTTAACCAATTTCGGATCAAAAATACTTACAGATATCATTTTTTAACGTAATTTTTCCAGAACCATGTTTTGTAAGTATAAATAATTAATAATTAAATTTTTATATAACAAAATATGCAGCCCACAAATATTTGAAATCTAGTCTATAATCAAATATTATTTATAATAAACGTGTCTCTTTTTAGAAGAGTGGGATGATTGGCCCGTAGATTAAAACTTAAAGAGCGTTTTAGTTACTTTTTTTAAACTTCAAGCAGTAATAATTAGAAGTTTAAGCATTTTTTATTTTAGCCGTGATGTAAAAAAATCTATTCTTGTCGTATATTTTGAAAATTTAGGTTTTTTTTTAGTGACGATTCAAAAGTTTATCAAATCTAGTTGATTCTGCGTTTTTATAAAGCTGAACATTATTTCGAAAGAAGCTATTTCGTAAAGCAAACATTGCATTTTATTTCTGTTATTAGTTTATTGTACACCCAACAATGGGTTGTTTAGATTTTTCATTTCAGCTCAAGGCCATGGCGTTTGATTAGGTTTCGATATAATCGTTTACCAATAGGTCTGAATGCAAAATGCTGCGAATGGGAGGGTTACAATTTTGATGGTTTAGATGTCTACAAAAACGCATTTATGGCTTTTTGAGTGAACCAAAGAATGCTATTATTGGGTTGTCAAGTTTACAACCAAGTTTGAGTCATTGATTGTTGGCAAATGATATGTTAGGTGTATAAAGTAAACAGAATGAGCGAATGTAATTTATATATGGAATCAGGAACGGGTGAATGAATGGAATTAAACAATATCACTGGCTACACTGTTTATTTATTTCAGTGGTGCCGACAATATGGTTGCTTGGGGATCTAGTATCATTAGCCTTAATACCCAAAAACTATAAATCAACTACATTGAGGGAACCAAGATAAATTTATATACGATTGTATAATAATTTTCTTTAATTTACATGAATTAAATTTACATATTTTTTCTTTTCTTTATCAGAATAGTCAGTCTTCAGAAATGAATGTTAAAACACAGAATCCTAGAATTCTCAACAAGGGAGTTATATCAAAAGGATTTAACTCCTCTACTGAGGATCTCAGCTCTGTATCCAGGCAATTAAGCAATCTTAACATTAAAACACAACCGAATCTCAAAAAGCAAGCTAGCAACAACAATTTATCAAAGAAAACACAAATACCTACCTCAAGAAATATAAATTCAAAACAAGAACTCTCAAACCAGTCTCTGGAAAAATCCATTAACCCTACTGGAAGAAAGACTAGATCCGATGATCAGAAATATAAATCAGGAGAAAGAGCCGTTAATGATTCGAAACCTGTTCAGAAAGTTTGGAAGATTAGTGATTTTGATTTGGGGAAGCCCCTTGGGAAAGGGAAGTTTGGCAGCGCCTATTTGGCTAGGGAGAAGAATTCTGGGTTTATATGTGCAATTAAAGTTTTAAATAAAGTCGAACTAAAAGAAAATAGAATAGAAAAACAGCTTAGAAGAGAAGTAGAAATCCAGTCTCATTTGAGGTTAGTGAATTTTTATTTTAAATAGATTCCCTATCTAACACTTCTTTCATTATTTAATTAATAGACATCCAAATATCTTGAGACTTTACGGCTATTTCCATGATGAGAAAAAAATATATCTGATTTTGGAGTTTGCAGCCCAAGGAGAAATGTATAAAATTCTGCAGGCTAAAGGCTGTTTCCAAGAATCCGAGGCTGCTAACTACATTGCTCAAATGACAAAAGCACTTATATATTTGCATGGGAAACATGTGATACACAGAGATATTAAGCCTGAAAATCTATTATTGAGCTCAGATGGACGTCTAAAAATTGCAGATTTTGGATGGTCTGTTCATGCTCCAACTAGCCGCAGAAAAACATTATGCGGAACCCTAGATTATCTTCCACCAGAGATGGTTGAAGGAAAAGACCACAACAGCGCGGTGGATATATGGAGTCTAGGTGTTTTAATGTATGAATTTTTAGTGGGATTTCCCCCTTTCGAAGACCTTTCTGGTCATGATGCCACCTACAGAAGAATAGCTAAAGTTGACCTGAAAATACCAGATAATTTGTCACCGGAAGCTGGGGATCTGATAACCAGACTATTAAAGTACTCTCCCAGTAAAAGGATACCGCTAAAAGACGTGCTACATCATCCTTGGATTACAAAAAATGTACCCGATGTGGATAAAATTTAATATTCAAATTTAATATCATATATATATTTGCGACTTTTATTGAGAAAATTAATTCGAATTGTAATTATTGGTCATTTTGTCTGAAATAAAGCGGGCTATTTGAAAATTGGGTTTTCTTTTTCATTGACCTGGACTTGACCAGTAGGAGTTCCTGGTATAACTTTAGACCAACCCTTTATGGAAAGTAATATGAGATAATGGAAATGAATTATTAAGATGAAAATAAATGGGACATAAAATAATAATTTATGACTAATGGAAGACTAACCAGTTTATTGAAGACACAATCATTTAATTTCTTTTCCTCAGGGCGACACATTTGGTATTCCTGATTTCTCAAATCCAAACATTTCCAATGTTGTTCAAAAGACTCAGCACAATTTTCCTTAACCTTCGACAAACTGAAATAATAAGAAATTTAAAAAAATAAAAATAAAAATGGTATAAAAAAATAGGCACATACACATCAATGGAGCAGCGGGTAACCTTCCTACCCTCCTTTAGGCAATGGCTAGGATTAGAATTTTCGGCTTTACAAAGCATAAAATCCTCGTTATATTCTTTGCAAAGAGAATTGAAAAAAAAAGCTATAGATTTCAGGGGGGCACTTGTAGCTCCAATTTCTTCGATTTGAGGCAAATCGTTGGGCAGAGGTGTGGGATCCACCCACTTTTCATTAGGTTGGTGTCTGTACCCTGGAAGTGACATTTCTAATTATAAACGCTTATTTATTCAAAACAGGGGCATCAACTGCAATTTTCTTTGAAGCATATGATTCACAAAAGCGATGTATTTGTGGTTATTAATATACACCATCGATGCGCATCCATTGATCTTAATCCTAATTTTTTATTAATATCAACTTGAGGCGATTCTCCGCCATTCAAACCCAATCAAACCAGTAGTTTTTATTATTAGTAAATATTATATCTATCCCCTAATCAATTGGATAATAGTAATAGATTATAAACACTAATGAAAACAATTATTAAAAACAGAGTAAATTATGTAAACTAATAGAATACATTAAAACTGTTTTATGTCAGATAATATCCAATAAAAAATAATTAAAATGATCCTTTGATCATTATCCAACAAATCGATTAATCTCCTAGAAATACCAAAAGCTTTTAATTCTTTCACGGCTGGAGAATAAAAATTTCATTCACTTTCCAGCCAATACAAACAATTTATACCGAAAACACGCATACTCGGATTAATTTTTTCTGTAATCCAATGGAAAATGTTCAAGTACACAAAAAGGAACTCGATCATACTTGGACCCAGAAAATGTCAAGGGCTAGATTTTATGGCTATGAGAATATTCACCTACTACTAATTGCCCCACTGGAAATTTCACACAGTTTTTTATAACTAAAAATCAAAAAACAATTTGTAAATTTAAATTGGTATTATTCAAGGAAATAGATCATTTTTATTCACAACTATTTGTTCTGAAAAATCATTGGAAGAAAGTTACGGCTTAACAGCCTGTAGGTGAATATTCTTGAGGCCAGATTTTATTTTCCATAAAAAAATAAAACAAGGTGGCATTCAGTACTGTAAAAATGTCCTAAATCAAACGGTATCCATAATGTAACAAAATGGTCTTTTTTGGGGGCAGGGTTTTCCTGCTTAAACTCTTCAATATGATCGTTTTATCCAGTTAAAATCCTAACTTTGGTGTTAAAGATAAGTTAATGCGTTTTTAGAGATTGTATAAAATTATCAGCTAATGGAATCTGTGGCACAAGCATGCCTCTTTATTGAAATGTGTATTTGAAAAGTTATATTTTTTTTATTAAAGTTCACTAATCAATTATTTCCATTTTTTAACGAGATTACTTATTTCTGATGTTTACTGTTCAATAAAGAGTTTCTGAACCTTCGCTCTATTGCCTAAAAGTTCTGCTGAACATTTCATATAATGGGTAAAAGATTATTCTTAAAACGTAATATCATTTCATAAAGAGGAATAAAAAAAATAACATAATGACTCAATTAATAAAAAATAATCATCAGAAAAAAACATTCGGCTAAAAGCTAAGCATATTGAGTTCAGAAAATTTTATAGCTAAAAACTTTTAAAGAAAAAATAAATTTTAGATAAGATTTTAATTTGAAAATCACAAAGTTAAAATTTATAAATTAAATTTATTTTATCCATTATGAAATTATAGGGTTTATTTAAGTGTATGAATATTTTTTTTAATAAAAGATCAATTTCAAAAAAAAAACGAGTAGTGTTAATTTATATAATAAATTAAACTAAGAATCGGAAATATTTTAGGGGCTGATGTAAGGTATAAGCAGGATAGTTATCTGTCTCTGAAGATTTAGGCCTGGAAATGCGATTTAATCCGATCTATTTATTCCAAACACTTCCATTTATTATTAAACTATAAAATATTAGTGTGTTGAAAAAATATCAGCGCCCTTGTACTTATATTTTTTTTTAGATGTTTTTATTTTTTAAAAATCGGAATCGGGTATTTATAGAAAAAATCGGAAGTTATATTAATATTATAATTCTAATATCCTGAGGTGAGCTAAAAGCGTCTTCCAAATTCTCTTCAGTAAAAATCAATAAGAATATACAATGATAATGATAGTTGGTAATTGAGATAGAAATCTTTTTATGTAAAGTCTTTGTATAAAAAACCTCTTATATATCTACAAATCTTTCGATGTGCTTGACATTAAGAAAAAATAATAAAATCTAGGACTAAAGAGGGATACATAATTAAATTATTATTGGTTAGATTGAGATACCCACGAAAATTTATTATGCTTTTTAGACTTTCTAAAATATTTTGCAAAATGATGTTTTTTTTTTGATTGAAAAGGTAAGTTTCGATTATTTATTTTTAATAAAAAGTTCTATAATTCCCTCATTTTATATAAGTAAGCTTTTAAAACAATTTAAGTTCCATTCTTACGAAAAAAGTACATTCTACATTCTCAATTACTTTCATTTAATAAAATATTTACAGTTAAACTGTGTTTGGATTCTTTAGATTAAACCAAATAATTTAAAACTTATGAAATTTTTTTCCACGACTTCATTACTAGATTCATAAATAAAAAATAATTCTATTATTATAATGGAAAATTTGTCAAATTTAATTAAATTTCATATCTTTCCTTCATATAAAAGTCACTTTCGTTCACAATTTGATAAAACCCCCAGACTTTCCTTCGTTTAAGAATTTATTCGATTTAAATTATAGTAAATTGAGTTAAATTTTATCTCTTGAGAAATTTAAGTTAGATTTTCGAAAATAAAAAATAAAATTTTTATTATTATTATTTCATAATAATTTAAAATCAGAATATTCAATGGAACTTTTCTTTTTATTTGCATAAAAATATTATAGGATGGATTTATATTATTAAAAATATCATAGTTCGTTTTTTTCTTATAATAGTAAATGAAGAAGATATTAGGTTAATAATATTATAACCAGCATTGCAAGAATTATATAATGTAAATATTATCAAGTTCAAAAATCATAATTTGACTAATATTATTTCATATATAAACTCTATTTCTGTAAATAGATTGATATATTACACATTAATCTAAAGAGATATTAATTAAACCCCCATTAAAAGATACTCAAACTTTTTTTCTCAATTAAAATAAAATAAAAAATATCACATAGGAACCAAAAATAACACAAAGCTACCTATTTATTCTATGAGATTACAAAAAAAAAAGATTCGTTTGATTGGTTTTGATAAGACTTTTTAAAGATGCTAAATACTAATATTTTGTAAATATTCTTTCTCTTAAAAATTCAAGGGAAAATTAGATAAGTATTTTTCCTGGTTTTTATCTTGATTTTATTAAGATTCTTTAATTTCCTCCTGAATCTAAATGCATCTTATTCCGGTCTATTAGGTTTATATTAAACGGTTTATTGAATTCAATTTGTGGAATAATTTCAAGTATTTTCGATTATATGCCCACAAAATATTTGAGAATTTCTGCCTCAATAAACAGAATCTGATAGGAAAACTGTTAAAAACTTGAAATTTTCTTAATTATTATCAATGATTTTTATTATGAACATATCAATATTTTTCTGTAAAAGAAATAAGTTTAGTTTATATTGGAGTAAATTTTTTTGAAATTTATAAAAATTAAAATAACTATCTAATAAAAAGTCTTTTATAAATTTTTAATAGATTTTGTATGATTTTTTTTAATTTATATAATGATATAAATCAAAGTAACCTCCATCTATGTCATTGAAAGTTATAAAAAAAAACTGCAAGATTTAATAATTATTTCTTATATATCATCAGGTCTAGATCAAATATATTTAAATACTATCCTACTTTATGCGTAAAATTATCAGAATAATAATTAAATATCAAAGTTCAAAGATAAATTTACATAAATTCGATATTTTTTTGACAGTTCTTATGCTTAATACTGCTAAATATTTTTTTATATGTTGAAGCGCTACTCAAAAGTGTTGTAACAAATAAATAATCCAGTAAAAATCATAAAAAAAAAGCAATTTTTTTGAAGCTTGTAATTCCACAAAAAAATATTCGTAAATATTTTGAATGAAAAAAAAGTAAATCCTTGACTTCGGGTAAACATTTTTAAATTATGGTGGGGTATTAGAAAAAAATAGTGAAAAAAAAGAAATTTCTAAAAAGAAAAAAAATAATATATAATCTCTTAATAAAACCCGAAAGGGTCGACGGAAATTGGAACGTAGAGTAGAAAAAAAATATCAAACCGAGCTAAAAACCGATTTTAGGAATATTTATACTCCATTTTAAATATTAATTATTGAAACTGAACTTTAAAATTGGAAAATAACGTACCTTTATTTTTATTATCATATTCTGATAAATATAATATTTTACATTTTAAAAACAAAAAAAAAAAAAAAAAAAAAATATATATATATATAACAAAAAACCACATAAAAAAACATTGTTATTTTATTATTACACGCTCAATTGAGTTAATATTAAATTTTGTTGCGTAAGCAAGAAAAAATCTTTGAAGAAAATAAAGAAAGCTTCAAGATAAACCAAGGAGAACTTTAAAAATTCAACTCCAGGCTATACAGAAAAAATGAAAAATTTAAATGAAACTGCACCTCCTCGAAAAAAATTGCTACTTACCCGCAAAAATATATGCAATAAAAAAATATTATTTCCTAAAATTAACTATTAATTGATATAATTCTTATTAAAAAAAATTTAAGGTAAAAATAAAATATATTAAACTTAGATAAAAATAAAAATATTTTTTTATAAAAAGGATAATTAAATATTCTAACATAATCTTATGAAAATTTCACAAATGATCGAGATTCAAGATCTAATTATATTATTGTTACATATAATATTCATAACTCATAAGTTTTGTAATTTTTTCTTCTATTTTTTTATTTTATTTTTATAAGTACTCCTATTTAAATTTGAAGAAAATTGGACTATTTAGTGTGGAAATATTGTTTGACCCCTTCAGGGACCAAATTCTTGTATAGGAAACCCAATTTTTGACAAATAAAAACCGCATAAAATAACACGCAATTGGTTTTTTTCGCTCCTAATTGATAATTCTTACGCAAAAATGTTCTGAAATTTGGGCTTTTTAAGTCTCCTCAACCATGGAACATCGAAAAAAATATCAAAATCTTTACCAAAAGAAATAACGATTCAGCTCAAAAAAAATTTGCGCTGATTTATATTTGTAAAGAACCATAAGCGAATTTCAAAAGATCATTTTATCAGTGATTTCAGTTAACATTTTTTTAATTATTTCTTGTTGAGGCTTTTTTATAAACTTATTCCAAAATGTGGCGAAAATATAATTATTTTGCATGTTATATCCCTTAGGCTATGATAAATAAATAAAAATTCAAGAATTAAAAAAATATGTTAATTGGAATTTTTCACAATTAAAATTACTTATAAAAGAATAAATAGATAAACTGTTGTGATATAAACAAAATGACCACGGGTTTAAAAATAGATCAACTATAAAAAATCTCATTTATTATAATAAGATTAATTTATTTTATGTTTAATATTCAGAAACCAACTGAAAAATACGGAAATAGCTTTATTCCTCATTAATTGGCTATTTGAATAAATATTTAGGTTATTATTATAGGAAATATCTAAGTTAATACTATCAACACTCATTTATCATACGAATTCTTTTTTACATATATAGCATAGTGAATAAGGTTGAATATATATTATTTATATGTTTAATATAAAATAATGACTATTCAAGATCTTATCATCTTAATTTATTAGATGCACATATATTAGTACACATTTGGTTATTCTATGTTTTAAAAATATATTAATGATAAATTTTGTATCAATAAAAAACGATATACCTCATTTTATATAAATATCGATGTTATTTTCCAAAAGTAACAGAAACTTTTTCCGATTACCCAATTTTTATATTTATATACCATTAATATCTTATTTTTAAACTAAGTTTTTTATTATTTTCATATTTTAAATTTTTTTCAAAAAAAACTGTGTCTAATAAACACCCATTTATGATCATATATTTTAAAAACTTGCATTATTGAAATGTCATGGAACCAAATATAAAGTATAAAGCATGGATTTAATTTAAAAAATTCTATTGTCCATAAAAAATCGATTAAATAATTCTATTTTATAATTTTTTAAGAGAAGAAATCAAAAAAAATTCAAAAATAATAGCATTGGTCTAAATATTAAAATAATATACCAAATACAAACCTTGAATAAGGTTTAAAAAATATTTTCAGTTTAAAAAGTTCATTACATGTGTTAATCGTATTTTTTTTTCTGTAATAATCTTTCTCTTTCATCATTATATATTATGAGAATATCGTTTTATTTTTATTGGAATTTTTATTTTTTTTGAAATCGGGTTATGTATAATATTCTTTGAAACAAAATGTATAAATTATTAATTGTAATTTTATAGTATAAATAAAAAAATGTTACTAATTTTAAAGTATGACAGAATGAGTGATTACAAGAATTTGGATCATATAAAATTTTAGATTCTTTGTGTACTCAAATATTAAAGAATAAATTGTTAGTCTTTCGACTTCAAAAATCAAATCATACATAGGTTTTATAATTTTAAAAATCTAAATATACTATAAACACACAAGTAAAATTTTTTCATTATATGATGTTTCCCTGGTAAAATTATATCCAGCGTTGACTCTTTTGTCATTTTATTACTTTTTAAAGTGAAAAATGAAAAATTTCACTTATAAATACACAAAGTATTATCAAATAGGTATTATTAGAATTATTGTTACTTCTAAGTTTAACACTCAGTGTCGAAATGACCATATAATTTATTTATAATTGTACAAAACCCAAGATAATTTTAATCTATAACTAACTTGATAAAATTTTATTTATGAAAAAAAAACTATTTTATTTTATTAGATGTATTAAATATTAATCATATAGAATATTGTTTTTTTTTAAAATTTTAGAATTTAATAAAGGAGATTCCTTTTAGTGATCTATAAAACAACAATTTTGAAAATCATAAGTAAATCTCTACGTAATGACATTGAGAAGGAATTTCTGTATTTTTACCGTATCTATTCTCTTAGATATTAAATTTTTGATCTACTAGATAAAATTCCAGTGGATGAGGGTTTTTTTTGTATCACGGAATTTTATTGTAAGATAAAGTCATTAAAAATCATGCTAAAAATATATAAAAAAGACGAATAAGTATAAAAAAGACTATTATCCTAACATTTTAAGTCCCTCTGATGGACTACTGGTTTGTGCACATATGAGAATTAAGTAAATCCTACTGAGAGTAATCCACCCCCCCCCCCTCATGTAATTTTTTCATGTGGGTTTGATGAGTAATGTTACGTGCAGCCATGAACTAGGCTTTTTTTCAACATAAAATAACACATAAAAGCTATAGAGCTCCAAAATGGAGCCAAATTCTACCAGAATTAATAAAAATAATTCTCTTAATCAACAGTTAGATTGATTGGTTTGACTTTCCTAAAAATGGCCGTTAGACGCTGAGATCTGCCTGACTGTCCAACGCTAAAATTTTGCACCAAAATAATACCCTCATTGTGCCAATAAATCGGTTTTTTGTGTTTCAAAATAACCTTAATCTATGATCGCATTAATTAGGGCCTTCAAACGCTTTATTTAAAATTTGAAGCCAAGAAAAGTTTGAAGTTATAATAAATTTTAGTAGTGTATAATTCAAAAATTACACTGCTTAAGCCTGTTGTGTATTACTTAAAGAAACGTAATAACAACACCCAATTTATAGCATAGGCTATTTATAGGTAGTGACCTATTAATAGGATAAGCTATGTTTATAAAGGCTATAAATAGATATTGCAAATTAAATTGCTTTCATCTATATTTTACATACATTATCATTTATTATTAAAATAATTATGGCATAATATATGCCCAAGAAAAAGTATAAAAAAGGACACTTTTCATTATTTTAAAAGCATGTATTATTTTAATTAAATTTATTAGTTGTTTTTAAAATAAACAAAAGATCTAAATAACTTACGATTAATAATACGACATTTTTTTTTATTTATTTAATTCCAAAATTTTATTTTAAAAAACACAATGGCAGAAATTAAACTCAATTCACTTATATGTAATATGAGGGAAAAAAATATCAACCTTGGACCAAAATATCCAACAAACATTTATGGATAGATTAGAAACAAATAACCAAGATGAGTATTCTAAATTCACGGCAAAAATTGTAAGTTTTGATAAAGAAAAAACTGCAATAAAAAATGAGCTCAGTATTCTACAAAGGACGCTA
>LSSL01000089.1:0-37233 GCA_001953115.1 Smittium mucronatum | reverse complement strand
GGGGGGGGGGGGGGGTTATGTATTGGGAAGAGGGCTTTTTGTCCAGAAAAAAATTTTTCTTTTATACATATGACTTTTTTTTTTTGGTAGATATTTTAAGAAACAACCTTGACATTTCCAAAAAAAAAAAAGATGGTACTGATTGAGAATTGGAGGGGATGGATAAGGGAAGAGGGGAGAGGGGTGTGGGTATATAGCAGCGTCTTATAAATTTATAAAAACAACTTTATTCTCCAACTTGTTTTAAAATTAGTTATTTACATGTTTTTATTTATTTCTATCCGCAATAATTTTTCTTTCGCGTGAACTCAGTTTTCTTTTTTTTTTTATCTCCAATTTTTTTTTTTTAAAAAAAAACAAAAAAAATAAAAAACTAGTTTATTTATGATTTATACTATTTTTTGAATTATTTATTGATTTTCCCATTCTCGATAATCTTTTTTTTTAAACTTGCCTAGATATTGAATCAAATTGCCATAAAATACCATTGAAACCCAGTTTCATTTTAACATTCACGTTTTTATAAATAGAAATTGTTTGAAGGATGGGCTATGTTTGTGGTGGACATGGTACAAAGAGAGAATAAAAGCATAAAAGGAAGTTGGATTGGAAAATCATTTATAAATTATAAAAGATCACATCTCTACATTCAATAGCTATAAAGAATTGTATTTGAAAAAGAAAAAAAAGGTACTTTAAGCTTTTTAATTTATTTTAAAATGAAATTACCTCATTTCGTAACTAGTTAAATGAACGTTATCACAGTAGTTTGTATAATCTTGTGGGTGCACATTTTTGTGGCCTCGGGTGCAGGCGTAGAAGATAGTACTGTATCTTTTTGGGATAAAGGCAAAGAATTTAACGGAAACAGTGATGAGTTTTTGCATATTTACAACCAGGGGTTCAAGGATGGCTACGATAAATGCAAACTTGATCGGAAACTAACTAGACAGATTAATAAATCGCGTATAGCGCTAAAAGACCTCGAGTTTATGAAAAATGCGATTTATGACTGCCCAAAAAGCGGCCAATGCAGTCTGGACTTTGTTTTCGGAAAACTAAAAAGCGACATCTATGTCCGAATTCAATGCTACGGCTGTCCTAAACTAACTGCAAACATCAGATGTATGAGTAAATTGGCCGATAAAATAAACGCTGGTAAGAACGGAATCGTTTCAAAATATTATGGTTGTCAGGCTTTTGGGTCTTGGGATTTTGCTCCTCAAAACGAGGGACCTGGAGCGCAAATTTTAAAGGCAAATGAATCTAAATACGGAGTCATGCTATCTTTACCAAAACTCGTCAGGAAAACAAGTAAAACGCACTTTTATTCTCTTTAAATTTGAAAATAAGGATTATATAAATTAAAAATAAAAACGAGTTTTAAAAATGTGTCATTATTTGATTAATTCAATCTTTTGGATTTTTTAAATTGGCCTTCAAACAGTAATTCATTCATTTCACAGTCATCGACGAAATTTGAATCTGACATCTGGATGTAATTTTGAGGAGTACAGAGTCGTTTATGATTCTTATAAAACGCACTGTACCCACCTTCAAGGACATAAATATCTGGGTATATTAAATAGGGATAAATTGGTTTATTAACTTCACGGTCATTGCTTCTTAAAAAACATGCCATTGATGGAGCTCGTTTAATGCTAAATTCACAATGTAAGATAACAATAGTTCTTTCATAGGATTTCTGATATTTGAAAAGTGTGTCTATAAGGGATTGAGTGGTTGGGACATTAAGAGCTCCGCTAATATGCCCGCCAGCGTACTCATATGGATACCTACAGTCAAGAACAAAATGTTTATCATAAAGTCCATTAAACACTCCATCCAAAACATCAACCAAAGTAAGTGTACTGATCATTCTGTATGGCATTGATGAGTATTCATAGCTAGGTAGAATATATTTTGGAGCTACAAAAAAGTCTGTAATATCTTCATGATTATTAGTTCTCGGGGGTGCAGAATAACTTTGAGAAATCTTTTTTGGCGTTACACAATACTCTGAAATACCGTCGTTGAAAACATCTATTTTTAAATTCTAAGAAAGAAAATCTGTTATTGTATGATTTAAGTGATTTTTCTTTTTATAGGATTAGAAAGTGAAAGTATAAATAAAAGAAATTACTCGTGATTTTTTGCAAGTTGCTAGTTTCGATAGGTTCCCGGATTTAGCAGGTGACTTTTGGTATGAATATTCAAAAAGATCATCTCTAGATAGGGTATTCGATTTTCGTTTAAATGAATTAATTCCATTTTGAGTGCTTCCCCTTAAAAATGAATTTCGACTAGGGCTTTTTAAAATTGGACTTGCTTTTCTAAAATAAATATCAAAGACCGTCAGAAAATTAAAGATTTATAAAAATTGAAAATTTTACTCTTGAAAACCGGAAACTCTTGGCTTTAAGAATCTCTCGTTGACGGAAAAAATATCACTATCACAAAATGGGTCATGTAAGTTCATAGGTGTAAGTGGATCTGAGAGACGAGGATCAATAGAGACCAGTTCGTTTTTTGTCATGTCTAGCCTCCAATGTCAAATTATGGCAAGTTCAAGAATTATAGTTATCGAAAAAAGAATATATCGGGATTTTTTTATATAAATAAAGCCCTCTTTATGATATAGAGGGAAAATTAAATAGCAGAATAAAATTACTGATAAAATAAATGAATCTAATTATATATATCGTTTTTAATACGAATATTGATTTTTTATATTAAATTATATGAAAGAAAAAGTTAGTTGGTGATTAAAGTGATTTTTTCAAAATAAAAAAAATTAAATACAAGAAGGGTTAGCCAACGTGTATGTAAAATCTTGGGAATGTTAAACAAGAATACCAAGATTTGAGGATAGGAGGATAGAATGAAGAGGGGGGGCCAACCAACTGATCTAAAAAGCTATACGGACCTAAAAAAGTAAATAGTAATACCTTTTTTCGATATTTAGTCCGGAAAAAAAAACGTTTCTAGGTAATTTTGCATAAAAATTATGATTCTGAATATCAAAATCGGGAAATTTATTTAAATCATCGGTTGGTCTGAATTGTTTATTTATTTATTTTGTTTTTTTTAATTCTAAGGATAATAATGAACAATGGATTTAGTAGTGGATAATATGCAAAGAAATATTATAAAACAATATCTTATAAAATCTTTCTAAAAATGAAAATGCAAAGTAAATCTATTTTTTGTGAGGATTATTCAAAGAAATAACTTATAGAGACTAAATAATCCAAGTACGAGTGCCTTATATATAATTCACACTGGAAACAAATGTAGCCAATATATGAATTATAGACAAGGATGCACAAATGTATAATTATTTAGGTGAAAGATATATGAATGCTTTGTGTATAATATAATCAATTTAATGGTGCAAGATAATGAAGATAACTAATGAAGAATGTTGGAATTGATTGTTATAATATAACAGTCAGGGGAGGAGATTGTTTGATTTATATATTGATGAAATTGTTGGTTTTAAGCTTAGGCATTCATTGTATGTATGCACATAAACTATGAAAGGCGAAATAGAGGCAATTTACAGAATCCATTAGATGTTGATAATCCATAGAATTATCCTGCAATAGGATTCCATAATGAAATGAATGATAATAAAAAGCTGATGACAAGATTTTTGAATCTACAAATAAGCCTAAAGAAAAATATAAAGTTGCAGATCCGGAAACATGACCTTGTTTGTTGACGAATGAGAAACATAGCTGATGTTTTGACACTCCTGATTAGCTCATATTGTGTTCCCATTTCTTGAATGAGCTTAAAAGAGATCGAAATCGTGGATTGGATTCAGCTATGGTTTTTAATTAAGTAAAAAATTAACGAGCTTATTCTACAGCTCAATTTGTAATGCTTTTTGTAAAAACACCAATCCTTTGTGCAACATGGCATTTTTTTCATATTGATGCTAGCTTTAAGGTTTTAATCAAAGAGATTCAAGAATTGCTACAAAAGATATTGGTTTATTCTTTCACTTTTTGTGTAGATATCTAATCAAAGAATATGAGATTATGTATCGTTCATCTATAATACACTACTCTTTAGGGCTTTAGGTCTACACTATAGTCAATCTATTATCCTATTTTCTAGATCTCAATGATGTTTAACACTTTTGATCCATATTTCGGTGTAAAATATTCTTTTTTATAGAATATTGATAATGATGAATGAACCATGTGGTATAAGGTGCTCTATAATTAACATTTTCATAATTAAATTTTGTTTTACCCTGAATTAATTGAATAAAAAATCTAACAAATTTTTCTAACAAAAAAAATACAAAAACTAAATCTGATTTCTGGTATAAATGGCAGCATTCTTCAGTGTTAGAAATCTTGGTATATTATTGTGAAATAGCCATGTTTGAGAGTTAGATTTATCTTTTATTATGATAAGGACAACCATCCTAGTTAATAAGTATTTGATAAGTTATCTTATGACATGTTCCTCTCAGTCAAATCAAAACTTTTTATCGGGTGCAATTACTAATTCTGCAAAAACTACTTCCACATCTATTTTGACAAAAAAAAGCCTCCTTTGGTAATATTTGTTTTTTTTTACAACTTTAAACTATTTAACTTTAATTACCACAAAAATGTCTTTTCTTTGTACAGAATAATTCAATGTTCCACAACCAAAAAGATAACCTCTGCGTACAAAAAAACATAAAAAAGACCACAGAGTTCCTCATCTTCATTTTCTTTCTAAAAATTTATTGATTTCTATTGGCTAAATAATCACATTTAGTATTTTGCTTTCTTTTTACCAATATTAATACCGAACCTCATTTGATGAAAATGGAAAGAAAAATTGCAATCGCCGAAATGAAATGTATGAAAACTCACATTTTTATAAAAACGATGCTTCATGTTTAAGTTTTATTGGTTTACTACACGATTTGTGACACCACGATTTTAGCTGTTGATTTTTACACCAAAAATTGGGCATTTGTGATTGGCATTAAATAAGCAATTTGTCTCCCTTGATCGTTTCTCGTTGGAAATTCAATGAGATATTTAAAGGCACCCGAGTTTATAATAACTTTGATGTGGCTTAAAGGCTAAATTGCTGCTTTTGATCATATCCAATGGAATTCGAAATCTTCTGATGCTGTCCTACCCTAGGTAAGGGGTAAACTAACCACTTGTTGAAACAACAAAAAAGCTGTAAAAACCGACCGTGGTGAAACAATAACATTGAAAAGGTATGTCTGATTCAGTTCAATTCAGACACAACACCCATTTAAAAATTTATTCGAGCATGATTTTTAGTTTGAAGGTAATCATAACTCGTAACCTTGATTAAATAAGAGGAACACTTTTTTTTCTTTTTTTTCTTTTAGAGTACTGGTAAAATTCCCTTGAAATTTTATTTTTTGTTTGTTCTGAACACAATCCCAATACCCTTAAAGTTTAGTTTTTTTATTAAAATATTAAATACATTGCTCATGTAATTAGGAATCATTATCGTCTTTGAATAGTACTACGTAAAGTACATCAATATGCCTGTATGCTTATGATTTTTTAAAAGTGATGTATCCAGTGGCCAGATAAGAGGGCTTACGTGAATCTAATATGCTAATATTTTTCTACTACTTTTATAAATAATTACTGTTTCTTTATTTATTGATTTTTGCTGATTTTTTTCTCATAAAAAAGTATCAATGAAATAAAAAACTGATCCCATCTTCATTAACTAAAAAACTTTAATATAAATAAGTAAATTAATTTATTTCTGTATATATTAATAATGAAAATCACTGTTGATAGTTACAAAATTTTGTAATAATACATTATTAATTCATATTGATTTTTTTTTGGCAAAATTGCTCATAATTCGGTTATTTTTTCCTCTTTTCAACAAGCTAAATTTTGATTCTCACCTTGTTTTTTAAATTGATTTACCAAGTTTCTATATTCTAGAATTCATAAAAAAATTTTGAAAATTTTTGAATCGACCCCTATTTAATGGTATATGTAGTTATGAATGATGTAGAGCAAGAAATAATTTATAGATATAAAATATTTTTATGAACTATCAACCCCGGATATTTAAAGCTAAGACAAAAGTCATTTTAAGAAAAATTATTAAAATCCAACCATTTAGTAACCCATTTTCATTTTAAAATATAATTTGCTACAGATTCTGTCAAATTTTCAAAATAAAGTATGATTTGTATGGATATTCTATAGATCATACCTTTCCCTCAAGTCTCAATAACTTATAGAGCTCTACAATCAACTTTATATTCATTGGATTCAAATGAAAATAAATGAAATAGACTAAATTAATATTTTACATTAATAAAAAGGCGAGTTGATTTAAAAAAAAAATTAAATTAGATTCATCCGTTAAAAAACATAAAAGAAAAATTAGTTCGAACAATATTTTTTGGACCTACAGATATGATCTATAATTAAAAAATACTAAAAGTAACATGATCCAAACTTTTATAAAATATCTATCTCACATAAAAAATCAGTTTAAACCTGCGTTTTAAAAAAAAATCTGTTCAAGGAGAACAAAAATATAATAGAAACTTGAAGTGAATTTGTTTGAAGCTAATAATCTTATCGATATGGCGATTCATAATATTTTCTTTCTCTCAAATATGAAATCTTTTAAAATATGATGATAATATGCCAATTCAACAAGAAATCGTTCTTTGATTTGACTTTTTAATAATCACCTTAATTTCTTTTCATGTATTAAAAAAATATAGATTTTTATTTAAAACTATATCCAAGAATTAACTTCATCTTTAGGTTATAAAATAAAGATTTCACAAATGATTTATGAAAAATAGTTATCATTAATCTTCAGTATTATATCCTTACAATTCAATGATTTTTTGAACAAGAATATAATTAAGTATGAAATTCTTACATCATTATGTTTATTATCAACTATGTGAAATCACAATGAAAAGCTTTAAGCATTTTATTATTTGATGACCATAACTAGTGTTGGTTTACTGCTATAACTTGTTCCAATTTTTATTGGTCTCGATACCAAAACTCACTAAAGTTATTCCTAAAATTGAAAATTATTATAGAAGGGGAAATTGAACCTCTTAATTTTTTTTTCTTTTAACCTCAGTCAGTATAAATTTTAGAGTTCGTTCTTTTATTTCTAATTTCTCTGTTTTAATAAACGCCTAACTACATCTTTTTACAACTTTGTTTATATTTTCGTCATTAATATTGCTTACGATAAATTTGTCTAGAATAATAATTTTTCAAGCTTCTAGATATTTTCAAGGCCGAATCGATTATAAAAAGCATAATTTTACCTATTTCTAATCATTAACTATGCATATAAATCAAAAGATGACCGTTAAAACTCTGTTAAAATCTATTGGGATCAAATTTAGCTATTGATTATTGATAAATGTTTTTTATTTTAATCTGCTAAAGTAGAAACTATTAAAAAAACTAAAATTGACATGGGAAGAATGTTTTAAGATAAATGAAAATAATTAATATCACTTTGATTTGCATCATTACTTAAAAACTGGGTAAACTACATATAATTTTTTTGACTTATAAAATAGAGAAATTTCAAAAGATATCCTAATTTTCTAAATCAAACTACAAAATTCTAAGCAAATTGTTATTAATAAACAAACGTGTTTATTAATATTTTTAATAATGATAATGAAAATACATATACTGGAACTATTTTTGCATAAAATTTTTGATTTCAATTTTAAACAACTTTTATTCCAAATTCGTGACAATTATACTTATTGAAATGCCAATATAAATTTAATATAAACTATTAGAATACACATATAAAAGAAAGTTAGACAATATATATTCCATTAATTTATTTATATCAACAAAATCGTGGACTACAAATTATAAAAAAAGATGCCACAATGCGACACTATTAAAATTGTCTTTTAATAATACCAACTTCCTTCAGTAAATTTTAAATTGGATATAATTCATCTGCAATTTCTCAGTTTAAGTTTTTGAAATTACTATAATTTATTTATTTTTTTATAGAATTTCATTATAAGGTAATACCATTTAAAACTAAACTGTAGCACTATTAAAAAATGAAACAAGTAATAAAAAAGACTAGTATCCTAAATTCTATAAGCATTTTTATCGATATATTCTCGATGTAGGTAAAGTTTCAACCTACCAACCTAATCTCTTCATCGATTGCATTATTCATTTGTGCTAGATTATTAAGGTTTTTGGGGGAGCCGATTAAGCTCTTCGCTAATGTAAAAAAAAAAAAGAATCCAAGATCCAGGATCTTTTTAGCCTAAGATTATCATCAATTTATATAGCTTATTAATTAAAATATGGGTATTCTCTTAAACTAGTTACCTGAAAAACATATTTTTAACAAAAAAAAATGGTTAAAACATAAGATATATCTGTTCGTTTATTTGTGGGGTTTTCAACAAAAGACTTTCTAATTTTTAATCGACAGTCTTGCCACATGTTTCAAGACACTCTTCTCAAAAATCTATATTATAGTAATGGTTTTTGATTCATCTTCATTATTCTCATATTATACTAGTACAACTCTTTGTAAATTTTTATTACGTTTCAACCTTACAAATTAGACTAGCTTCAACTTTAAAAGACTGCAACTTACATAACCGTTAAAAGAATAAACTATTCCATATATTTGGAATATAATTTCTAGAGTACTTTTGGTTGTATAATATTAAAAAAAAAAATTCTGCCTATTTAAATTTCATCAACTTGTTTTAGAATAGTTCAAAATATTTGGGTTTGTAATTTGTTCGAAATATTGATGTGATAACTAAATTAAATTCATATTTTTTTATCTTAATTATTATTCACATTTTTTTTTTTGGACACTAATTTCAAAAAAAAGACGGTTAAATTATCAAACTTGAACATAAACAAATTATAATTTGATTTTATTATAATTATTTTTAAAAATGAAAAAATAGTATCGTAAATTTTGCAAAATAAAAATTTCTTAATAAATGATACATTTTTTTACTTACAAAATCAAAATATTAGTTGTTTATAGTCATAATTTTTTTCTTTTTAAACCTTCTTGAAAAAAATCCAAGTAGATTGGTAATTTTTTATATTCAAATAAAAATATCATTAAGTATACAAGTAGTAACATAGAAAATCCAAATATTTTGAAATTTAATGAAACCTAGAAGTACTGTGAAGTTATAAAAGAGCTGTTTTTTTTGTTGTTTTTTTAAATTCTGGATAATCTCTTTTTATTTTTTTAATTAAAAAAAAAACTAAAAAAAAATTAATTTACTTTTTATACCATTTTTCGTATAATTCAGCTATAAATAGACGCGGTATTCTTTGATTTAAATTCTAGAGTCCGTGTAAATATAACTAAACTCTAAAACTCGATTATTGGCAGTAATAAGAACGATGTTTTATTTATAAATAATGAGTATTTAATCAATGTTATAGAATAATATCTAAACTTATTTAGTACCCCATATAAGTTTAGTTTACATCTTTTACATTTTCTTTTATATTTTTGTATTCAATCGATTTAATAAAATATATTTTCCTAGAGAAAAAAAGTGAAGTATTATATATTGAAAATGATTAAAAGAAAACTGGTCCAGAATACCCAAGTTGATAACACATAATAATTTCGAAAAAATAGCTCTAAAAATTATAATTATAATTTCAGTATTTTTATTTATCTGGGGGAGAAGTTTTATGGTTATAATAATTTTATCGGATTAAGTTTATTTCAGACTATCACTTGATTTTTATCGATTTTTTTCTAGTTTTAAGATTATAATTTAAAAAAAATTGTAACTATTTTATAACTTGTGAGTAAATCTCTGATTCTTGTTTACATTATATTATTCTAATCTTATTAGTTTTTTTAGCATCAACTCTGAATAAATAACATTTCGTGAGTTTTTATTTACGACATAAATTTATCATTTCATACTTTTTTGTAAAAAATTATTTATTAACGAATTGAATTTAAAAAAAGGCATTTTTTTTTCCTTTATTTTTTTACGTTTTTTTCGTTAATTTAGATCTGTTTAAAATCTGATTGGTTTTTAAATATTCATATAAATCTTTTTTTCTATTAAAATTGCTTTTATTTGTTAAAAATTAAATATTTATTCTCCGTTATTTATAAATAGAATTTTTTTATGTTCATTTTCTTTCAAAATTTCTTCGAATTTATATAATTTTTTTTACTACCCATAAATAAACATTTTGATTTATCCTCTATTATTAAATAGATTTCAGATCAAATTAATTATTCTCCATTATTTTCTATCAAATTATAAGGTTTTAATGTATAAAAATTGAAAAAATTTAGATTATAAACATTACTTTAGGAATAAATTTTTTATCTTAAATACTAATTTTAATTGCTTTTATTTTCTAATAGTAAAAAAAATATTAGAAAATTGACATATGTAAATTTGAAAAGATTTCAAATATTATGACTGTAGAAGTGAAAGATCAGAAAGTTATTCCATTTCTTTCTGAAGATTAATCAATAAAAGTATATTAGATTATCATTTGGAATACTATCAATGTGTTCTAATTATCCACAATCAAATAAAATTAAAATATAATGAATTTTTAGTGTAAAGGTGATTAGAAGGGTCACTAATAGTATGAAACAAATAAATTTGCATAAAAAAGGAGCGAATATCAAATAAAGATGGGTTCTAGTCTTTGGTCTCAGGGGTTTCAAATTTTGAACTTGAAAAGCGCTCTAGGGAGTTTTTAATTTTTGTATAATTTTTTTCATTTTGTTATAAGCATTAGCACTTCCAAAAGAGTGGGGAATGAATTTAAAAAATCAGAATAGATAATTTAACATGTCTAGCAAATTTTATAGGCATCATTCTATTAAATTTAGTATTTTAGAATAAATTCTCTTTATCAAATGCCTCAATTTTCACCTTTCACTTTAAATTTTTGCAATTAAATAATAGATTCAGTTTACACTAAGCATTTATAACTCTTGAACTTCAAACTCATGGTACTGAAATAAAAAATAAAATAAAAATATTTCTATATTTATAGAAAAATAAACATAAAATTATAATGATTCAGTAGCTCGTGTAATAGCTTTAACAGCATGCATAAGTCGGATTCACAAAAAAGTCCTCATTATTCAGTGTGATTAATAGGAGAGCTCTTTTTTTCTATTGAAACCCCTGATAAAAAACTGATTCCAGTAGTAATACCCCAAGATTGTAGTAAAAATTATATCATATTCTCTGAAAAAATCAGAAGGATATCTCATTTTAGGATTTTTTCATTTAAATAAAACATAATTTTTTTATTAAAATATCTGATATTTTACTCTTAATATATTTATTATCAAATCTATTATATTTTAGATGAAAAAAAAAAAATTCCATTTTTATTTTTACTCAAAAAATAATAATGAAGCTTTTAATTATGTGTATTGGATATTCTATAAAAATTTTCGAACTCCAAAATATTAATTTTTTTTATACCTAATAAAATTAATCTTTATTTTCTTAATTGGTTATCACCTTTGTTACATCTACTAATAACACACCATGTTCGCATATTTTAGAAAAAATAACCAAATAAAAGCACGTATTTAAAATTTATTCAAAGCTTAATTGCACTTTATGGACCCACCTAATTTTACCATAAATATTCCTAGTTTTTAAAATATTTAATATCATTTTTTTCTATTTTCAAATCTAAAATAATATAGATTTTCGGTTTATATCATTGTTATAAAATTCTCAGACTATTTTAATAATGAAAAATTTTCACATTCCCAAGTAAAACTTACATTAAGATATAAAATCTATAAAAATGTTTATATTAACCCCATCATATTACTTTTTTTGAAAAAAAATTGGTTAATAAAAATAATTTAAAAAAATTACAAGTAAAACTTATCCAATATTAAGAAAATATAACTGCTTGCATAAGAACTATTATAATTTTGACTAATAAAATTATATACTTTACAAAGATAAAACATAGTTGTTTTTTTTTAGAATACAATAAAATTATATCCAATGCTGATTTATATGAATAATAAGAATTGATAAAAAAACTTCTTTATGGTCTTTTAATTGGTATCCGATTATTTTTTCGTTAATATAAACAGAGCATAAAAAAAATCGATGCTTTTAAACCATTTTTTTTTTAAATATTCTTCAAAATTCAAATATATTCCGCTTTATTAATTCTTCAAAAACCAATTTACATAATTCACTACTTTTGCCATAAATATTTTAATAAATTTTAAACAAAAACGAAAATTCCATTTATAAATGTCAAAACTATATGAAACTGTAATAATTATTTTTTTTAACTTCTACAATAATCTTTGTTCTTTGTAAATATTGAGTTTAATTCCCCGTATATACTGATACATAATCAGTGGACTACAGCTCTTAAAATATTACTAAATAAAAATTTGAATCAAATAAAGAAATATGATAAATAATATTTTTAGTATATTCGCATTTATTTTTAAAAAAAGAAAAAAAAGACCAAAATATAAAATATGAATTAATCAAATTTATCGTTTTTACTTTTAATTGATTTTAATTTATCGTTTTTTCTTAAAAATCATTTTTTTAAAAAAATTTAATTTAATAATAGGTAAAATGTTAAAATTTAAAAAGGTGGTCTATCTTAGCCTATTAATTTAACTATAAATTATTAGAAATTATCCTATTTTTTAAAAATGTAATATTTAAAAGTTTATCTCAATATGCCAAAATTAATTAAATTAATTGATTTGTTTTATCATTATTAATTATTTTAATTTTATATATTTATTTAAAATAATAAGTTTTTTTAAAACTTCAAAATCATATTATTTTATGTAAATAACATAAATTCTTTATTATTACAATTATCATACCATATTACACTTTTATAGCTTTATTATATTAGAAAAATTTTCGAATAAAAAATGGGCTGATGTTTCCATATCTTTCCATAAAAACTTTTTTAATATTTCATATAGTATCCCTAAACGTATAAAATTTTATCTTAATATTCGAAAATAGTTCTTTTATCTGCCTCAGATCATAAGTTATAAATTTTTTGTCTATTAAAGTTTAAATCCAAATTTTTTAATCTGTACAAAAATTTAAAATAATTTTAAATAAAACATAATATTGGTAAAAACATATAAATTTAAAATAAAATAAAAATTTTCTAGAGGATCTCCTCTAATTAAAAAAAAAGAATAATTTTTTTTAATTATAGTTTATGAACATATAGCATAACTTTTAAATGAATTAAAATAAATCTTCACTTCATCATTGCTTATTTTTATAAAAAAATTTTAGATAAATATGATTTATTTAAAAAATTTTAATATAATACTAATAACTTTTTTATTTTTATATTTAATCCTTTTTTTTATGAAATATAGACTGTTTATATAAATTCATTAAAATTTATTATTTTTTCATAATTTAAATTTATCATGTCTCTGTATAAAAAATTTCGTGATATTTTTTATTTTAAAATAACATTTTCAATACATTGTATGTTTTTTGAATATCAATGGGTCAATATCCATATTTTACACAAAATTTAAATCCTAATATATATATATATATATATATATTCATTTTACTTATTTTCAAAAAAAAAAATACAGATTATTTTACTGTTAAAATGATTTTTTAATTTATTATATATACTTTGTTAATTTTAATTCGGTTTTTTTAATGATTTAATCTTAATATTTTTTTTTCTAGATTAATTTTTTTACTAAATAAAACTCTGAATATTTATAGTAGGTAAATATAGAGCTGAGGCAATAATTTTAATTCTTATAATATTTCTAAAGTTATAATTAAAAACTATATATCTCAACTTGAATTATATAATGAGCCTCTGTATATAATTATTAAGTGTAAGAATATTTTTTCAGTGCCCACAAATAAATTTTTTTTTATTTTTTATTTTTTAATCATATTCCAGAAAATTATTCATGCTAGAAACGAATTATAAAATCCAATTTACTTTCAGTATAATGTTTTCGCTTGAATTTTAAGCTCATATTTAATTCTTATTCGAATTTTTCATTCTTAATTGACTAAACAGGATTATTTCTAGTTTCTAAGACATTTTTATTTATAGATTTTTTATTAGCTGCATTGAGTTTCTTTTTATCGAAATTAATTATATATTTCGATTTCAGGTGATCAAAAATCTCATTTCTCTAATTTTATTTTTTAAATGATACAGAATTTATGTATTTCATTTATGCTATATCCATTTTTTCTGCATAGTCTATTTTTTTACTGATTTGATAAAGTATTACTAGAATAAATAGTCATATATATGGATTGCATTGCTAAGATAGTAATTTCTGTTTATAGGTTTTTGAGTTTATTTTTTGTCCAATAATTTAAAGATCTCGATCCCTATCTTAGTATTAATATCAGCTGTTAATCCTACCACAGATATTTTTTTTTTTTAGCTTTTTTTTGACAAAAAATATTTATTATCAACTAATTTATTATTTCGTTTTATTTTATTAGACGTTTTTTTGTTTATTGGATGTATTTTCGACATATAAATCGAATATTTTGGATTATATTACCAAGCTTTTTCATTCATGTAGTTTTAATTAAGTTTATTATAAAAAAAATTATTTACAACCATATTCATAGTTATTATAGAAAAATTTATTAAATTTTAAAAAAAAATTAGAAATCCAATCTAGGTTTCATAATAAAGAGAAAATTGACAGATATAATAAGGTATTTTATTTTTTTTCTGATTAAAAACTAAAAAATTTTAAAAAAATATATATTTCACAATAGCATATTAATTTATCATTTTATTACAGTTTGCTTATTTATGTCGAGACTTTTGATTATAAATTAGACTCTTGTGTATATTTTGATTTCAGCCTTTGACTAAAATTATAAATTTTGATTTTAAATACAGCTTTAGATCTTTAAAGAGGTTATAATTCTGATTTTTATACACAAATTTAAAATCAATATTTGATTTTCAACTATTAAGTCCTGATTTCGATTAAAGTGCCTAATGGTAGCTACGATTATTAATATAAAAGGCTCGTTATATAATAAAGCTTACATTATTGAATCTAAAATATCTAATTCACCTTTTATTCACAAATAGATTTCGCCAATCTTGATTCATAGTCCCAACTTTTAATTCTCAGCTGCGATTTAAATTTTCGAATATAGCTTTTTTGCACCAGTATAGTGTATATTTATCAATTCTAGATCCTTAGCTGCTATAATAACCATTTTTTTTAATATTTTAATTGCTAATCTAAAATATTACTTATTTCGATCTTAAACCATATTATGACTTATGCCCATATTCTGAATTACGCTTCATTTTATAACTTATCTTAAAAATATTTTGAAACCTAAGATTTTTTATTTCTAATTTCCGATTTTATCTTAAAAGTCCGTATTTGAGATAAATACCACCAATGTGAACTATTTATTCTGGTAACTAAGAAATTAATACATTAGTTAAAAATGTGTATATTTTTTTTGTTATATGTTTATTTAAAGATTCTATTAATTGAGTAGATTATATTGAAGAAAAAAAAATCGGGGCTACTTTACCAATAATATATATATATATATAATTTGTATTAACATGGATTTTGAAAGGGTTAAATAAACTGAAGATGGTAGACTAGTGGCTCATTTCATTTCATATGATCTATATGATTAACCGGTTTAATGAAAAAAAATTTTTTTTACAAATTTCCATTGAAAAATAACCAATTAGAAAAACTGCAACTAAGCCCTTAAAAATTGAAATAATTTAATTTTAAAAAGTTCAAAATTATACCATGTCGGCTGAAATATTGAATCTATTTTGAAAATACGTTATCCTTTTTTAAAAAATTATTACCCTTAATATATTTAAATTTTTATGACCACAAAAGGATAAAAAAATATACTGAGTTCGTTTATCACTAGTAAGAGATATTTTTCGGTTTTTTGGCGATTTAAAATATAAGATTTTGAATAAAAATATCTCTTTAAGTTAATTTTGAGGTATTTTAAAATTATTTTGAAGAATATAAATTTATTAAACCATAAAATTTTTGAAAATAGTTCTAATTTATGATCCAGATCATGTAGCTTTGTGCGTGTACGAATCTCACATAAAATTTTTTTAATAAAAATTATCAGATATAGTCGATAAAAAAATAATATTAGTTTTGATAGAACTTTTTTTTATAAAGAAAGGTTATTTTTTTAGTTTCAAAGTATGCTACCACTTAAATAAATAAAACAGCTCTGCTTTTCGCATGATATAAACTTGGAACTTTTCAACATCTTTTACCTTAAACCCAATTAAATACAATAAGTATTTCCTAAATTTTATGTAAATCAAACCAATAAAAAGAAACAGGAATATATTTGAATAAAATTTAAGTAGTTTTTTTGAAGTGAATTAATTCAATTTAAAAAAATATTATATTAAAGTTAAACATTTGAAATAAATCCGAAGTTTTATTGGCCCATATGCATTATAATATGAATGGATGTACATTTTTATTTATAATCCCGAATTTTGCGTCGTCTAATAAATGAAAAAGTTTTTTAGTAAATAAAAAAGCTACTTAATTGATCATTTTGTTTAAATGGAATAATTTGAAGGCATAATTGGGGGGGAAAGGAAGCGAAGTATGTCATTATCATATTATGTGTGACTCTATTAATAGTAAAAAAATTTCTAAGCGTTAAAAGAAGTCTATATGAAGATATTTCTGGAAATTCCTTTTTTTTTTTTATTTCTTCGTGCTTAGCCTCTCATGAAAATTTCTCTATTTGGATTTTCACTACATAAAGAGGCTTATCCCCAATTAAAATATGTTCGTAACCACTTTTATCTCTAATCGCAGATTTCGATTATAAATTACGAAAGAAGATTCAATCAACATATTTACTGGAACGAAAAGTATTAATTCTCAAACTTTGTGAAGTAATAACTACTGAAAATTATTCCAGCTTGTTAAAAAGTATATCATCCATTTCATAGTTTTTTTCTTTTTATAAAATGATATTTATACCAAAAAATTCTTTAATATCTATAAATTAATATTTTTTCAAATGGGATGAACGCAAGATATTTTTAATGTATAAAAATTTGTTTTGTTTAAAGTATATTTATATTTTAGACAGTAAATATTTTTAATTTTGAAGCCATATTAAAATCTGTTGGAAAATTTAAATGGAATTATAAAAGTTTGATCTAAACTAGGAACAATATATTTATCAATATGTTTTGGGATATTTTAAAAATTTAGATATAAATTAATAACGTTCTAAATTAGGAAAATTTAATCTATTTTTTTAAATTTTATTGGTTATTTAGAAGCCATTGAATATTTTAGCACCTAAAATGATAAAAAAAAAATGTAAATTTTTTTTATAACTATGAATTTCAAATGGTTGATTTCTTAAAACAGTACAATATAACTTGATTGATAATAATTTCAGGAGTTCAGAGTATTTTTCAGATAAAAAAATAATTTTTGGTGCCGAAATTTAGAAGAACTGAAACCTAAGAATATTATTCTTTTTTATTTTTCTGGATCTACCTGCAGTTTTTTTTGTGTATTTTTTACTTCTTATAATTCTTTGTGGTTTATTTTCTTTTAAATAACAATAAAAGCGAGAACACTTTTTTCTTTTGAAAAAATTATAGCATCTACAGAATAAGTGTTTCCAGATCGTTACAGTAGGGTCCGTAAATAATAACGGATTTTAATTAATTTATGAGGTAATTTAATGTATTGAAATTCAAACATTTGAATTTGCTTGATAGTTTTTCCAAAATTGAGCTTTCACGGTCGAAGTCCGAAACTAAGGACATGCTTTTCCCTTAAAATGTAGACATGTAATATGAATAGTACACTTTTTTTCTTGAAGTAATGATTTTATTATAGTTCACTTTTTTTAGCAATGAATATACTCTAAATCCGAGTCGTTAATAATTTCCAACGATTCTTTAAACAATTCTACTATATTTGTTGATTTCCACGATTGATTTCTATCTTTTATATATTTTTTGTTATTTAAAAAACGTTATTAGTAGATAGGTCAAAAATACTATATCTTTCATATTAATTATTATTTTTGTTTAAATAAAAATGGCCTATCTTATGTACCATATTATTCAAAGCATTTAGATGCCTTCATTTATTAAAAAATAATTCTTTTGATTTATTAAATATTTCAGGCGCCGGTAATAATAGCATAATCTATAGATAATTATAAATAATTTGCGTAAATTGATCATTTTTACCCTTTCCAATTATTTTTTTGAAATTCTTTGCCACATGAAACCAGCATTTTTTTGTTAAATATATTAATCCAAAACTTGCTTACGGATTATTTATCTGTCTTGCTGAATCTGAAATTGAATTTTTTACATTCAAGAACAAATTATTAGACTCAGTTTCTTGTTTTGGAACAGTAAATATCCAAAGATGTGAATCTTTGTCATCATTGCTGACAATCGAAGTTGAGATCGGAATAAATTTTTGGTACACGTAAATTTTACCAACAGCTATAACGGTATAAACACCATATATAAACTTGAATTTAGAGTTTATATTAAGATTTGAAGACTTAGATGATATAACTATCCTATTTCTAAACTTGATTGTTACATTTGATTTATTTACTTCAGAAAAAAAGTTCGCGATATATCGCTACTCGTTTTAATTATTTTTTTAAAAAAAATTGCGAGTTTCATAAAAAATATCTGTATTTTAAATTTAGTTTTTCATTTTTTCTTTTAAATTAATTTATTTTAGAATAAATTTTATCAAATTTTGCTTTAACCCCATTCTTTTCCAACTTCCTCTTTATTTTTATAGACTTTACTCCGAGCTGATGCAGTTCTAAAATATTTTCTTTTGAATATAATTTTTGTATCTTAAAGCAACTAGCGCAGTGATTATCGGTCTTAAAAATTGTGGTTCAACCATCATATAACCGTTATACTCTAATCTTAAATAAAAAATTAGTTTTTTTAGAGCTTTTACGTCAGTAAATTGTAGTTTTATAATATTTAAAACGTTTCGAATATTCCACAAGTAAAAACTGATTTCGACTTTTGTTGATTCCATTCCATATCGAATCCCAGTCAAGTTTTTCCTCTTTATATCTTTTATTATTATTTTTATAATTAACTGAATTCGTAAAGTTTTTTATATATAAAAGATAATAAGAGTGTGGAAGATCGGACAATTTTTGCTCTCATCATATTAAAAATTAAATAAAACTCCCATTTGAGATTTATTAATTTTTCAGAAACGCCTTTAAATATTTTTAAATGATTGTATACATATTATTTCCAGCTTTAATTGTTATTATTTGTGGCTTGAAATTTTTTAAAAATACTTATATATTTATTAGAAACTATTTTAATTTGCATCATTAATAACAATATTGGGTAATGTTTTATAAAAATGTCGTTGGATAAAAAAATTAAAATTTCATTTACAAAAAAACTTCAAATTGATTGATTTCCGACAAATTATATATGTAAAATATGCTTGTGTAAATATTGGTCAAAAAAATTTGAAATTTTAAAAAAAATAAATGTATGAAGATAAAAGAAGTTGATTTTTTTACTAATAAACAACCAAATATAATGTAATAATGCGCTTTTGATTTTCTCGAATGCTTGAAAAATCTTTGGATCTGTTTATAAGACTATAATTGATAGAAAAAAAACATATTGTTAAATAATTTTAATCTTATCTGATAATAAAAATTCTAAAGGCACTAAGCCCTATAAATTTTTCCATTGATTGGTTGTTTAAAGAACCAAAAACTTCGTAAAATGCCAATTTTGTAATTGATTTTACCCTCTAAAAAACGGTAAAAAAAGGCTCTAATTTTAGCGTATAACCTTCTATATATTTATATAAATAGTTGAACAATCGAATTGATGTTGTCACAAGTATTTATTGCTTTAAATAATCAAAATTTTCAACTCCAATGGAATTATATGGAAATCTATGATAAAAATTCATTTATAAGTATTATCAAAAAAAGTATACTATTATTGGAAAAATTCAAATATACAAAGTCGTACCAAATTCAATTGGGATTTATGATTCTGTTTTTAGATAAGAATCTTATTTAAAAAAAGTTCAAATGCCTTTAATTGAATGTAAAAAATCTTCTAAGCCCCATTTTTGAAGCTTATTAACTCCAAATATAAATAAAATACACAATATAACCAACTAGGAAGAGCCATACTTCGTATTGAAGAAGGGATTTATACTTTATAAAGAATTTATCATTTTTAAGAGTTTAAAAAGATCTTTTGATATCCTAACATCTATAAAAACTCCTGAATTTATTCGAAAGAGATTTCACATCGGTTTGAAGGCTATTTAAAAAAATCAGGTCAAATTTGAGTGATGAATAATTAGCATTTTATGGCCTCCAAAAGCAATCTTCAAAAAACTGAATATCCAATTGAAATTGTGAGAATGTCTATTATTTTATCTATATTTTGTGGCTTTAATTTCCTGTTATACAAATAATTTTTTTAAGAAATTTAACCAAATAAAAAAATATTAAATAGGAATTAACCTAAAAAAACCCCAAACCCAAGTCTTATGATCGATTTTTTTCTTATTTGGAAGAAATTTATTGATTATTTTACTGTTAAAAATTATTTATATAACTCTGAAAATGATAAAAATATTTTTTTGGGAAAAAACTATTTTCTTTAGCTTTATTTTTTATTGCAGTTAATCTATAAAAGAGGTTTTATTTTTAAAATTAATCTAATATTATTAAATTTCATATTTAAGACATATTATGTAGCTTTAATAGAAATTTACATACTAAAGATAGCTTTATTACAAATGAAATCCTATATTTAATTCTTTATGTGAGTTAAAAATACTTTTAGTGATAAAAATAAATAAGTAAAACCTAAATATTTATGTTTTAAAATAAAAAAAAATAGTGCTAAAAGTATTGTGTGCCTTGAAATGTGGGCATGATGTTTGCTTTTAATTATATTAGTGGAAGTTAATCTGAATAAAGCTTAGAATGAATTTATTTAATTAGTATTTTTGAAATTTATCCATTTAAATTTAAAAATGTCCTAATAAAAAAATATATTGAGTCGCTAGAATATCAAATGAAATAAAAATGAAAACATTGTGTTAATTTAAAGTTTGAATGTTTAGCTTAGTAACGGGAAAGTTAATGGATACTTGAGTTAAATATAATCTATTTCGGGGTTGAATAACCTCAAAAAATTCTTTAAAAAAATTAACAAGTCTTATTCAAGAAGGTGCATTTTTTTTATTAAAATAATGTTTGATATCAATGCTGAACTGATCTGAAAATTGATTGTACGAAATATAATTATAAGCAATGCATAAATCGTTCCATTTAAAATGACATTTAAGAACTCAGTTTAGATAATGGTATAAATATGGTTCGTGAAATATTCTGTAAGCTTCTTGAGGAAATTATATCTCTATAAGAAAAATTTTGAAAAAAAATCTATAACAATTAGCCATTAATTTTATATCAAAAAAAATATATAACTATCATTATAACTATTTTAATTTGGTATTTTAATATCCAAAAATAAAACCCATTAACAAAAATAATAAAAAACAAGCAATAAAGAATTGATTCTATAATTAAACTCTATTCATAAATATGAGGCTAAGGTTTTATGCATAGATTTTTATAATATATCAAATATTTTTTTTATTCGTTCTTAAATAAAATATGTTTAAATTGAACAAAAATTTATAAAAACTAATATGAAAAAATTAATAAAAAATTATAAATCCCCTTACCCAACTTTCCTCTGCCGCTTCAACAGTTCCAAATCTCGTAGTAACTGTTTCAAGTTTCATTATTTTTTTTAATATTTATTTCAAAAAATAATAGCTTTAAATTCGAAAAAATCTGAAATGGCCATTAAAATGACAAAAATTATCAAAATATAAGTAAAAAAAGGAGATTTCGATAAAAATTACGTCCTATGACAAATAAATATTTATTTGGACTTTTCCAAAAAATTTGCTATCACGAGATGGTAAAATCACTGTAAAATTGCGCTGCATTATTATATTTATCTAATGTTTTTATACAAAATTTTATTGCAATTAGAACCCCTATGTTCTTATTTTCTATCTGGTAAACATTTTTATTATTGAAAAATAAATTAAAGGCATGTCTAAACTTATTATAAATACACACTTGAGAAATTTAAGGAAAATTTGAACTTTCTATATAAATTAATATTTTTACTGAGAATATCATTATTTTTGATAAATAAATCAATAATATCAGTTTATATAGTTTTACAATTTTCTTAATATAATGATAGCTTAATATCTCGATTATTTTTTTGGATAAAATCCATAATATTTGAAAGAAAAATCATTTTATTTATAAATTTTATGTGTGTATCTTCTTTTTTAAAGAGATTTTTTATAAATCCAGGGATTATTTGAATAATATAAATTAAAAACAGGAAATTGTCTATTTTAGATTTTGGATGAAATTAAAATAAAAAAATATATCCCCTACAATTATTGAAGCACTAAATTTTAATATTTTTGATATTTTTTAGTAAAAAATTTTTTTTTCAAATTTTTTCAATCAAATTTTCGTTGAAATGGATATGAATGAAATTGTTTAAAAATTTTTTTCGGAAAACACTTGAATTATATTTTGTTGAATTGAAGAATATTTTTTTCATAAATTTATTTTTTGAGATTAAACGATCATTTTTATATCATATCTTCTATGCAATAATATTATCAAGTTATTATACATAATTTTAAATAAACTGAGTATAAATAAATCATTAATGGATAATATTCCATAAATCTCATTATCAAACCAACTATTTAGCTTTTTTATACGTGAATTTCTGGAAATCAATTTTTTTTTATCATATTCGATAAAATAAAAAATTTATTTATTTATTTATTTATATATATAAGTTAGGACCAATATATATGCATCTATGTTTACCCTTTGATTAACTGTCAAATTATGATTTAGTACAAAAGTAGTATTTGTAAAAATTATAAAGGGGTAAAAAGATTGAAAAATAAAGAAAAAACGTGTCAACACTTAAAGATAAATGATGACAACGAAGGAGAGGGATTGGCTAATCAAAGATCATGTTGACAACGTTTCAAATATAACTAATGACATGAAATATGTATGATAAAGATTATTATTATGAGATTTTTCTTGCGTAATAGATGTATTAGAAGAAGAAAAAGTTATAAAAAGATGATGGTTTTTTTCGGAAAAAGAGAATTAAGAAAAATAGAATCCTGGAAATTTTTTGAAGACAATTACTTATTATAGATAGTAACTCGGGATAATCTCTAAGTAAAATTTTCAGCTTATAAGGAATATACCAATTTTTTTGATTCTAAACTAAAATTCAGTCTTATTATAATATTTTTGCCTTAGTTTTTCAATTTCTCTTTTTTTATCTTAAAAAATATATATATATAATAAACTAAAAAATAAATAACAATTCAAAAAATAAAACAAAATAGAATCAAAAATAAAATAAATAAATAAATGAAATATATTATTACTAATTTTAAAACGAACTATTACAAAAATGAAAACTTTGTAGATACAAAATAAAATGAGTACCAAGAACCAGGCCAAGTTTAACAAAATTATTCCTAAAACCTTAAGTAAATTCAGTGGAAATTGGAGCCCCCGAAAAAAAAAATCGAACCAGATAGTAAAACTTCTTTAAGAATAAAGAAAATTATAACATATATAGATCTTTTTTAAGTATATTTTAAAAATAATTATTTAATTTAACGTATATCTTATTGTAAATTTGCTATTTTATGAGGAGATATATTGGAATAAAGAATGATTTTTTCGTTTCCCCTAAATCTTTGAATGATTCATAAATTTTTAGATGGTTTTATTAGAAATTTTTATTATAGATTTATTTTTTTATCATATTTTTTCTTTTAAGTCAATTTAGCTCTTAAAAACCCCCCATTAAGATAACTTTTAATATACAATTTTTGAATGTTTATATATTATTCTTTTTTTTTTATCTTTAATAAATCTACTAAATGCTTTCGCTATAAAAATACTGAAATATCAGTATCCATATTCGTATTTCTTCCCAACTATTATACATCATACAATATCTTTTTAAATTGAAAACTACTATGAGTATCTTTATTTTTGGGCTTCTCTGTTCGTTTATCGGATTTTTTATATGTTTTAAATTAATATTTTTAAAATTTTAAAATTTTATTTAAACTTGAAGTAAATATTTTATAACTACCTTTCTTCTCCTGAGATTTAAAATTTACTTTTTGAAATATTTATTAATTTTATGAAACTAAAATAATTATAATATTTTTTTATCTATTACTATTTATGTTGTTTTTTTCAGAAAAGCACCCTAAAACATTAGTTTAATATTTTTTTAAATCTTTTCATTTTTTTATCCTATCTAAAGAAAATTTAATTTCTTACATATCAAAAATAGAAATAATTTTTTCATTAAAAAATAATCATACTAAAATAAATTTTATATATTATTTTTGCATAGCTTAATAAAATTAAGTGCTAGAAGAATGGTAGTTTTTTTCAAATAAATTATTGATTTAAATTTAAAATTTAGTTTTTTTTTGTTTATGTTCATTTCAATTTATGGAATTTATTATTTTTTTTCTCTGAGCCTGATTTTGCCTTTCTTTTATATTATCAACTTAAGAAATATTTCAATTTTCATTGCATTTATCAATTAACTTCGTTCTTAAAAATTAATTTTTTATTTATTTTAATATCCAGTATTAATTTGTTTTGTTTTATATGAAAAGCAATGTTATCAAATTATTTAATAATTAAATGAATTTTTATTTTTATTTTTTTTCGCATAATAATGTAGGATTATTAATCGTCTTGAATCAAAAATGTGATATGGTTATTGTAAATTTAACCTTTTAAAAATTAATTGCCAATATAATTGACTACATCGATATTTATTATCAAATATCAAAAGCGATAAAAATCTTTATGCAACATTAACTTTAACAAAATTATTTAATTTATTTATTTCATGTGCATAATTTCATTCTAATGGTAAATTATTTTAACAAAAAAATTATTTATTTTAGAGTTATAATATTTTTTTGTCACTGATTAAAAAGTAGTATTTAATCTCTAATATTGTTATTTATATTGGTATTTATATTGAGTTTTTTTGAAAAAAAAACATTCTATACTTTTGAAATTTTTCTATTATTTTTATGATTTCTAAATAAAATCTGAAAGAGGGATTTAATATCGATATTTATGAATTATATAATTATCTTTGTAAATTTAAATTAATTCACATATCTTTTTATAAAAAATCGTATCAAAAATTAAAAGCTTTCAGATAAAATAACATAATGTGATGATTGGCGTATAAGTTATAAGTATCACATAATTTTTATGTTAAAAATATGATATTAATAATTGCAATTCATCTAATATTATATTTTGAAAAAAAAAAATTATACTTATAAAATATATTAAGTGAAAAAAAAAAATCACAAAAAGTATCGGTTAATTGTAAGCATGATCTATTATTCTTGATTAAATTACCTATTTCTTCAATTCCACTTACATATGCGAAAAGAGACTATTTTTTGAGCTTTCCGTTTTTTATTTATTATTAAAAAAATCTCAAATTAATCTCAATAAAAATTAAACCTTATATTCATAATAATTTGAGAGATATCCAAATACATAATTAAAAAATAGATGAAATTAAAATTATTTCATTTAGTTAAAAGAAATAAACCTTTTAGTCCGTTATTGAAATACTGATATATTTTGTTACACTTTATAGATATTTTTTATTAGGTGCAAATGTGTATCCACTTTCATATATATCTGTTTTTATTTTTATTTTTAATATTTAAAGATGAAGGCAAGGAATAAAAACGAGGAATAAAACCCCCATTTAAAATTAAATAATTTTTTTTCAATCATATTTAACCTATATTTATGTATTTTCAATAAATTCAACATCAAAATTTTGATATATAATGGAAAAATGAAAATAAATAAAAATAGTTTTCCTTTGAAAAATCCAATAGTTTAAAAAAACAGATTTAAATTGATAAAAAAATCAAAAAAAAGCAATTATTTAATAAAAAATCGTGGGAAAATAAAAATTAGAATGGCATCATTTTTATAAAATATTCTCAACTAAATTTTTCATCAGAATTAAATTTTTACAGAAAAATGGGCAATTATAAATCTATTCCTTGAAATCAATATTTTTTTTGAGCTAAGGAATTTTTTGTAACTATCATTAAAAAGTGTATACATATTTATAATTAAATGATATTAATGCTATATTGTGATGAATTTAATTGGTTTATAATTAAAGGATAATGCTGTTTATTATAGCTTTAAGAAAAATAGTTTAAATTTAAATTATAACAGTTTTATAAAAATTCCAAAAAATTAATAAAATGACTGTGATACCCTTGGAAAATATAATATATCTATTTTTTTTCAACAAGTTTTCCATATTTATGATTGATTTTGTTTTTTGTACTTAGAGATACAAAAAATATTTAAATTCAATTAAAAAAATAGTAAGGTACTAAAAAACTCCATCTATTAGAAATAATAATTTTCAAAAAAAAATTTAAAATTTTGCAAAAATATCTTTGAAATAAAATTCAAAAACAAGATTGAAATATCAGTTCCGAAAATAATGAAATATTCATCAGTTGGTAAAATATCAAATTTTAAATAGTCAAAAATAGAACCCCCCCCCCCTAATTTAATCTTAATTGTTTTGGTTTAAGAAATTGAAATCTATATTAAAATCTAATAAGCCGTCAAATGATAATTTAAAAAAAATTATATTATATAAATTTAAATTAAAAGATTATAGCCTATTTTTTTCTACTTTATAAAATACAAGAGGATATTTCTATATATATAAAGATATTTATTTATTAGTGAAATAAACAAAACCTGCATCATCACAATTTTTTCAATAAAAATTCGAATGACCATTAATAGATTATTAAATTTAGGGGTAACTATACGAATTTTGATTTTTTTAAATATTTTTATAAAAACGATTCCATTTTTAAAAAAATAAACTTAGCTATAAAAAACCATCATTATTTTAAATCTCCTCAAATAAATTATAATTCTTCGTAGAAAAAATGTGATATTATTTAGAATATTAAGATTAAATATCAAATTAAAGCTTCTATATGAAAATAATGAGAAATATATGTCAGTTTATTTGGAAGATAGGTTTGATAATATATTGGTTTGAATTTTTGATTAAATAATAATAAAATATATCCAAAAACGATTTATCACAACCCTATTTTTCTAATTAAAAATTATAGGTCTAATAATTTAAAAAATAAAAAAAATTGTATATGATTTTTTTAAAAAACTTTTTTTTTTCTTACTTCAATTGTTTTTATTGGTTTTTCGAACTTGTGTATCAATGTAATGAAACAATGGATTCAGTACCAACATTGAATATTTCATCCAATGAAGAAAGTATCCCATAAGCATAATTGGTTTTTAGAAAATATTAAATGTATAAATAAGGAAGCTTAGCCATTTTCTAATGGCTAAGATTTTGAGCTTGTCTCCTTCTCTATATTTTATATTTTTAACTAGTATATCCGTTTACTTTTTATTATAAAAATTATACCATTAAACCTGATCCTTACAAGCAGTGATAATACTAAATTCAATAAAATTTTAAACAAAATAGTAAATTAACAAATTAACATTTATATAATTTGTTTTATTATATTTTAATTTAATATCAGGTTGAAATTTTATTTTATTTCGTATAATAAATTCGAAATACAATAAAATATCATATTTTTTGTGTATGTGTGATAATAATATTTACAATTATCTTTATTTAAAAACGAAATACTAATTTATAATTCCATAAATTGGGATTAAAAAAATTAATACTAATTTATAAAAATTTAATTCTTATTAAGATAAATTCGATATTGTAATTTTCTTTAAAATGATTTTAGATTTTTTTTTATCTTTAGAATACTATTATTGTCATAAATTTTAAATATAAATCTTTATTTTCTAATAGAATTCAACTCATTTTATTTTCAATATTCTTAAACTGCAAAATCAAAAGACGTCATAATTATGGGCTCTATAAAAAAAGGCATATTTGTGGGAAAAATATCGTATTATAATAAAAATAGGAAAATGAAAAATTCCACAAACCAGAGAATTTTTTAAATTTTATTTTAAATAAAAGCTAATCACGATTTCTTAAAAAAACTCTGAGATTTAAACATATCAATAAGTATCCAGATAAAAAATATTTAAATTCAGACTTTTTTTTCCGATTATTTGGCTATGTAAATGTGTAATTTCAAGCTATAAATATATAAATAAAACTTGTGTTTTTAATCTTTTTTAAAAATCGGTTTGATCTATGCATTATCAAGCGGGAATTAATTCCCAGCAATTATTTGGTTATCTGAAATTCGATAGAAAATCGTGTATTCAATTTAAATTATAATAATCAAAAATCGAAAAAAAAAAAGTTTTAATCTAAATAAAAAAAAATTATCACAGGAATTAAGTAAATTTTAATAAATATTTTCAGTGCTTTTAATTACACACACTTTTCTTTATATATATATTATACTTATATCTAACTTTTAAAATATATGAGATAAAATTGTATGTATAAATTACTATTTTTTGTGGATTATATTTTTGAGATTAAAAGTTTATCCAATAATATTAAATATTGAATATTTTGGTGTTATAAATTATCTAACAAGTTTTGGTTTTTGAATTGAGTTTGAGTTTGAAAGAATGGTTTCTAAAATATAAATTATTTTGTTTTTTATATCATTCAAACATAAATAATTACCCAAAATAATTGGAAAATAAATTCAAGATTTTTAACAAATAAACTCTATCAGAAAAAAAAATAATAGATACCAATAAATCAATTATTAAATCCAAAAATATTATGATGATAATTTGCTATATTAATTTCTTCGATAAATTTATAAATTTTTTAAATAATACTGTATTTAAAAAAGAAATTTTTGAATTCTTATATTTTTTTTCAATAATAAAAATTTTAATAAATTTCGTATTTTTAAAGAATTTTAATAATTTATTTAAATTCTTCTTAGACCCTAATTAAATATAACTTAATTTTATTTAAATTAAAATACCACAATAAGTTATGCTTGTGTTTTTAAGTCAGATTTATTTTTATTTTTTCAAGACTATTGAATATTTAAAATATATTTTTACAAAAACTCATTGTATACTTTTATATAGGATTTTTTTTAAATTTTGTTTAAACCGTATTTTTTACGTATTATCATTGTTAGTTTACTTTAAATAAAAAAATTTCTTTTTATTCCCGATAACATATAATAAGAATTTTGCATTAAAATTTTAAAAATATATTACTGATGATTTATTTTTTATAAGTTCATTTATTCGCAAAAATAAATATTAATTAAAATAAATTAAATTAATATTTAGAAATTTCTTTAGTCCTATTATTTTATTTTGAGTAATATTTCAATTTTAGGCTAGTTAATCAGTAAAATTATAAAAATCTTTATTACATATTATAAAAAAAAATTCACATACTTTTTATCTCTTTTAATATTCTTATGCTATACATTCTGGAAAATGGTAACTTTTAAAATAAATCAAATTCAGATCTATTTTAAGTATATTTAAGAAATTTTCTACAGTCTATTTCAGATTTAGAGCTGACTTCTTATTTATTTTTTTAACCTTATTTACAAATAAAATTTTTTTTATAAATATTATTTCTCTTGTAAAAATTGTTCACTTGATTTAATTAATCTTAAAAACGTAATTTTTACGAATAATTTTATTTTAGTTCTTTAATTTTCAATAATCCAACCGTTTTAGTGTATTTCCGGTTTTATTTCTATCATTATATTTATACATTCTTGATCTTTTAACTAATCCTAATCCGATTAAATTATTGGTAAATTTCTTTTCAATCTTAAAACTAAAAAACAAAAATTAAATTCATTTATCGCGCTTTCGAAAAATTTCATAGAAATGTATTATTTTTTTTATATTTTTGGGCTTAGCCTTATAAACAATAGATATTGCTGTCTTTTTTATGTTAATATGTGCTATTATTGGTAAAATTTTAATTTTTCGCGGTTACTTTTAACTTTTCGCTTCTAATTTTTTAATAACTGTTTACTCCAATAATACGAATTTTCTATATTTTAATCATAAAAAATAACTCCACAGATCTATAAAAAATTTCTTTAGAAATGAAAAAAACAAATATATTGCCATATAATTAGGATTTATTGTAATGAATCAAAGGCTCAGTTTCTATTAAAAAACATATATAGATATTTTTACATCCATTCACTTAAATATAGTTGTGGGTTTTATAACCGATTAAGATTATTTTGGTCTTTTTTTTACTTAAAATTATCTAAATATTCTTTTTTTATTTTTTTATTTAATTTCAACTAATATTTATTATGAAATTTTTTATTAATTTTTTTCTCATAAATTTTCAAAATTATGTGGAAACTAATTTAAGATAAAATTTTTAAAGTATAAAAATACACTTTTATTAAAATTAAAAACTCTATAATATTTTTTTTAATACTATTGCTTTTAATTTTTTTTTTGAATATTATTGTACATTTTAAGGCTACTGGGTAAAAAACCACTAAATTTGATTAATTAATACAAAATCGTGTAAATTGATACAAAGAAAAAATTTTTTTTGGATTTTTATGCGAATTTGATTTATTTAATACAAAAAATTATTCAATAAATGATCAGTTAATTTCAGCTTTATGTAATTCTATTTGTAGGATTCGGTTATTAAATTATCTACAGGTTATTTTTTGGAAAAAAATAATAATTTATTCGTTTGATTTGAATTAGACAGATATAAAACTACATTTTTCTGATTTCAATTTCTTGATAAAACGAAGGTCGATAAAAAAATAAAGTATAATTCGAGTAACATAATAAATTCAATTAAAATTTATAAATAATCGGGAAAAAAACAGTATTAAAAAGTATATTAAGAAAATATTAAGTATATTTGTGATTAAATTCTTAGATTTGGTAATTATAAAATAAAAGCAAGAAGCACATTCAATCCAAAATTTTAAATTTATTATATAGAAACTGTATAAAATTGGATGTTTAAGGTCGATAGTTAGTATATAGAGCTTTTTGTTACAGTTTATAATGCAACAAAGAGACGTAAAACTATGACTTAATTTGTTTTCTTGGGCTTGTATAAAATATATCATCAATTAATAATTTTTTTAAGATACAAATTACGTTTTACCGCCCCAACTTTAAACTCTATATAAATAATTTATATCGATAACTACATTTAGATAGTAAAAATAAAGTGTACGTAGTAAAATATGGATTGGTTTGAGTTATTCTTTTTATTATAAAAATTTATATAAATTTAATGTTTATATAAGATAATAATTTTATTTATGTTTAATTTATTTATTTATTCATTAATATTGTCCCTTCTTGCGATAAAGATATGCAGAATAAAATCAAATTATAAATCAGGAGTTAAAATTTAACCCAAATTTTTTTTAATTGCAATTCACATCCATTATAAAAATTTCTAATTATTATAGGGCCCGAAAACTTCCGTAGCACAGATTTTATTTAAAGAACTAAATGACCCAAATTGATATATTATGAGATATCTAAATTAGAATAGTGGAATAATTTTTGTCGTAAACACTGGTAAAATTATAAAGATACTCAGTAACCTCTTATATATCATATCTTTGAGATACAAACATGATTTAGTAAACTTTAATGCACCTCATCAGAAAATACATGGTTTTTAGTACGAATAGTCCAATGTTTATTTATTTAGCACTCTAAATAATGTTATGTTTTTTTGCAAAAATTGTGGTATTTCTATTAATTATAAGTGTAAATTTTAGGCTTAAATAAAGATAAAAAAATGTATTAATAAAAAAAAATTGAGAGAAATCTATCATTTTTATGCTTAATTAGATAAACTTTTAATTTAAGAAATAAAGTGAACTGGACTAAGTTAATATACTTTTTTTAAAAAGAATTTTTATATTTTACGCTTTTTCCTTTCACTATTCTTCATGCTTAAAAGTATTTAAGGAATGGTTAATCCAAGATACTCAAGAGATTTTAAACAATGATAAAAATGGCTGAATCTTTCGAAATTGACATTATTAAAGCAATTCTACATGTCTTTTATATAAATTCTGTTATTATTAGAAGATAATAATGTTTTATTATTTCCAAAAAACTCCATATATGTTTTAAAAGCATTAAAATATTTAATTCAAGCTTTTATATTCAGTGATTCTATTTAAAAGCTCCGCTTTCATAAGACATATATTTTATCTCGCTTTCTTAGAATATAAATCTTTCAAATATGAAATACGCTAAGATATATGTGAATAAATTTTTCATATATTCTGGAGTTTTAAAATTTGTATTTATTTATAATCATATTATAAAAATTATTTACGTGAATTTGATCTTGGAAGATATTATATCAACTCTCGTACGATTCATACGCTTTATTTATTTATTTTATTAAATTTTTAATAAAAATTACTAATACCGGGACCGTAAATATTGAACCTTGAAACGATTTGATACTCGATTAAATATTTTTTTAAATAAATTTCGATATCAAAGTATAGAAATTTCTAAAATCAGACTAATTTTTTTGAAAATAGCCAGTTAAAATGTCAAATAATAATAATAATTCGAAACTTGGAGAAATTCTATTCATCAAAAATTTATATGCCTAATTCTTTTGGGGCTAATTTTAGATAACTTTTAATGTTAATGAATAAGTTATTCCATTAGTCTATCTTATTTCAGACAGGAAAAAACTCATAAACAGCTTAAATTATCAATGCAGCATATTTTGAAATTATACGTTTCTGTTTGAAGAGACTATTATATTTTTAAATCACTTTTATTTTTATATTTAATATCCAAAAAATAAAACAAGATTATTCATTGGAAACATTTGTAATTCCTGAAAGAATTTAAGCTCCGTTTATATCAGAAATATCTAAAATTATCATAAGGTATCCAATCTCTTATTATTTTTATGTGGAGTCTATAAATATTTTTTTGACTTTTTTATTCGTTTAAGTATTTTGGAGGTAACAATATTTTTGATTTACCCTACAATGTTAAATATTTACCATTTAAATATACTGGTTACAAAAAAAGATATAAAAAATATCATTCATATTTAATTAGGAACCCCCAGGAATTATATAGTGGCTGCATATATATGATTTTTCATTATTTACAACGTCATGTTGTGTGTTTTTCACAAAAAATTATATAATTATATAATTATATTGTTTTTATATTTTTTACATTTTTGCTTTTATTTTAGTTTACCATTATACCTTTAATTTTTTCCTTATCGACTTCGACCTTTTATTAAAATTACAAATAATTTCTATATTTATTTTTATCTTAATTTAAATTTGCAGATATTTTTTTTAATATTTTTCTTAAAAGTTAAAGGAATACACTTATTTTAATGTCTATAGAACTTTTAGTGTATAAAATTTTTGTTTTCATAAATATGTAACTTAATTAGAATTAGTTAGAACACTTTTTTCTATCTCTACAGTTTTTTATTGACTGTAAACAACTTTTGAGACTATTTCTAGTTAGGGTTCTCATTTTAGAGTTGGAATCGTAATTTTCTTCAAATATTACAATATTTTTAATTTCCGTTTGAGTTTAGCTTTTAGAAATTAATGTAGAATGTACATATTATGTGAAAATATGATAAATTTTTGTCAAATTTAACTATGAAGCACCCTTAAACCTTTAACCATGCAAGTTATTATTCATTGTATATTATTGGATGGTTAATTCCCAATTTAAGCTCGTAGCTATAAATAAATCCAACTAGATAAAACATTGTTTTTTATAGATTTAGTTTGATTTAAAAATATTAACGAGTAAAAAAGAATATTTTAACATATTAGATAATTTTTTTTGTATCAAATCGACCAATCATTACTCAGAAAATATAATTTAATTTCTAGCTTTTTGTCTAAGGATTGATTTTGCATTAGTTCTCTTTATCTTTTATCGATTTAAAAAAAATCTAATCAATTAATTATAACATATTCCATTGGTTATTAAAAATTTTTAATGCAAGAATCACTTTTAAGGTAGAAAAGCCATTTAGTTTTGAATTTTTTTTCTTTTTCGAATTTATTGGGTTAACGGGTATTGAAAAGTTTTATTCTTTTCATTTTTTTTTATTTTATAAAATCTTTAACAGATTACAAATAATTTTTTGAAAATTATGCATATTTTCTAAAAAAAATCTTGACCAATCTGGAATGATTCTGGAAATTGAGGGTTTTGATTTTGGATAATGAGTATATCTCGATCTTTTTAAAAAATTTTAAATGATAATTATTTGAAATAATTTAATCACGATAAAAATAATTATTTGGGTTCGAAATTTTAACCTAGTATAATTAAGTATATATTATTTATTTTTTAAATTTATTCAAAACATAGGTCTTCTATTTTCGATACTTTTATTTATTTATTTATAAAATAGGTGCAGATTTAAATAAAAAAATTAAAGCTATGTTAGAAATTTTGTATTTTTAATGATTTTTTAGTATTTATAGTACACAATTTTAGCTTTTTGAAACCTTTTCAAAGCATTTTTTTGTGATATTAAAATTACATTTTCAATATTAATAAATTTTAATTCCAATATAAGGCTAAAATTTAAAAAAAAATCATAATCTATTAAACTTAATATTTACTATTTTATTATTACCAGCTGTATACATAACTAATTTTCATGATAAAAATATATATGTACTGTATATAATCTTCAGATTTTTTGTTAAATATTAAAAAAAATTATTCCAAGTGTTAGAATTATAGCTTTTTGAAAATATATTAATCAATATCTCCCCATCTTTCCAATGATTAATATGATTATTCCTTAAAAAAATTAGATTTAATTATAAATATCACCTCACTGTAGTTCAAAATCAGCCATATATGTACAAGATAATTTTTTGAGAAAATAATATTTCAAAGAATATTAGTAAAATTGTGTCCCAATTCCAGAAATAAATAGATAAATTAATTAAATTAACATTTTTTTATAATAATAAAAATATCTAGTCATTAAATTAAAGAACAAAAAAAGAGGGTGCCATCGATGTGGATTCTGATTAAGACGCAAATAAGTGAATTCCATTTTTTAAACACATAAAAAATACTTGTATATTTTTAAAATTGACTTTTGTAATATAAATTAATAATAAGCTTTGATAAAACCATATTTATCATAAACTAATCGAAAAAAATTTATCGTTTGGAGAACCGATATTTAGAGGATTGTTGTATTTCAAAGATTATTTTATGGGCTCATTAAAAAATTACCATTTAATATTATTTTTTATAAGATTTTTAAATTTCCAATTTTTTTAAACATATTTTTGGGTATTTTTGTTATACGTGAAGATTTTTTACCTATAATTTATATTTTTACTTTTTTTTTTGGCATAATGTATCTTTTTTTTTTTTTATTTTATAAAAAATTATATCTCCAATTGAAATTTAATTTTTTTCAAGATTTTTTTTAAAAAGTACTGAAAGGATTTTGTTTCATTCATATTTTTAATTGTTGCCATTTTCGTGAAAAGTTTGTTGATAGATATTCTTTAGAAAATTTGATATTTAAATTTTCTAGACGATGGAATATTGTCTTATTTATGCTGCTCCGGTTCACCTCATCAAATAATTATATTGAAAATTTTGGCTTACAATTGCTTTTTTCTTGATACTGGGTATTTCGGGGATTACTGTATAAAGGCGTTTTTTTAAAAAAAAAGCTTAATCAGAGTGTTAAATATATAAACTTTCAATTCAAAGCGTATTTCATTACAAAAAGTTTTTTTTTCTTTAATCTTTGAAATTAGTTTGCTGATAGTAACGATATTTTCTTTTTTAAAATATTCAATAAAAACCCCAAATAATAGTTTTTATTTATTTAAACTTATAATAATGATATTTTACTTTTAACTAATATTTTTTTTCATTATTAAATACTCCACTATGATAAAATAGCATTATGAATGGATTATTGAAAATTAATTTGATGATTTTAGTATGGGTATAGAAATTGTATGAAGGTGAGTATTATTTATCAGCACATATTTATTAAAACTTATCATGATTAATAAAAAAATAGTCATTTTGGCTTTAAATTTTTAAATTAATTTGTAGCCAAATAGGTTATTTTTTAAATTATAAAGAAATGGTCAAAAAATATTTTATGTACGTCTAGAAATTTTTAGAAAATAAAAAACATCCAGCGAAATAATTAAAAAATGATTAATAAATTCAGATCTGTATCTGAGATTTTATTTTATTTTTTTACTTCTAGTAAGCTAGAATTTAAATTTTTTTTATAAAATGCAAACCAATTTTGGAATAAATTCGACATAAATTCAGACTAAATCGCTTTTATATAATCAATTTCAGAATATAGCTCTGAAATTAACACGTCTATATACAAAATTATTATATTAATCCCGTTAAAAGAGCTGCTAAAAAGAATTTCAATAGTCTCAAAATGACTCTTTCGTATTGAAAAGAGATAGAATTATTTATGCATATAACCTATTTAATACTTATAATAAATTCAATTTCATGAATAAAGCTTTTGAATTCATAGATCATGAATTTTTCAAGTGGGTATTTGCTAGTAGCCCAACACAAAGGATTGAGGCTAAAAATTTTGTGGCTTTTTTCATTAGAATTATATTTCTTTGATGATAAATTAGTGTGCTGTTAAATGACGCTATTCCGCAATAAAATTATGTGAAAGGTAAATAAATAAACCATTTAAACTTTGGAGATAAGAGGATTTGATTTACTGGCTATGGGTGAGTTAAATACAAAAAAAATCTCATGACTGTTTTTTTTTATCACGGAATTTTATTGTAAGATAACGCCATTAAAAACTATACTAAAAAAATATGAAAAAAAGAAAAAGTATTGAAAAGACTATTATCCTAACTACAATA
>LSSL01000088.1:0-13500 GCA_001953115.1 Smittium mucronatum | reverse complement strand
GCTTGAATAATATTCTGATACTTTTTGATGGATATATATTTAGCTTTTATTGTTTTAAGGCTGTCTTATCTAACACTTCTTCGACCTTTGAGAGCTCACCATAAGTAACGAGTGCTAATCCCAAGTGTTGAGACCGTTGTACGAAGATATTGTTGTCTTTTTATAATTTTCATTATAATTTACTGTTTCCAGCAATTCTATTTTTTTCGTTTTTGTAAAATAATAATAATATTTTTGCTTCAGTTTTGTCATTTTAATTTTTGAATTTAAGAAAAAGAATCCTTCTTCTGGAGTAATCTCGTAACACATTTTGATTTCGGGAATTTGAATTATTATCCCCATGTATATTTCTTCCAGTTCCCCAACGATGTTTTTTAGACGACACCCCAATTTGAAAGGAGTCTCCCCACCCATTATTATTATTTTTTTCTTCTGAAGTTTTTCTTCTGTTACCATTTCCATCAAGTAGCTATAAAATTTTGAGCCGTGTACCTCCTAAGAGAAACTTGGCTGGATATTTTATCTTGCGGTTTTGTTCCGTCACCTGCGATCTTTGACCATTTCTTGAATGGGAATATTTGGACTTCGTCTTGTGAACGTCTGTCTTCCTTTCTTTTTTCGAGTTTTTTTGTTTTTTTCCGCCTACTATCTTTTGAATATTTATTTTTTTACGCAAAGTTTATTTTAGAGTTAATAAAACGTTTTTAAAAAGAATCAAAAGAACTAAAGAAGGTATACAGAAATCAAATTTCCTAACTTCAAATATCTTTTGCCACTTTAGAGATCTCATAACTCATTGGAATCGTTACCAAAACCCAGAATTTTTTTTTTATAAAATATTAGTACAAAATTATATTTCCATTGGTCAAATGTGGAAGTATTATTAGGTTTGTAGTGTTTTTTATCTACATGTTTTAAATTTATTATAAAGTCGCACCTAACCGATGGTTTAAATAGTTAAAAAAAGAGTATACACAATAATAATTTTTCATTAGGTATCTGAAATGATTTTACAACTAGAGATATAATACAATAAATAATACTTGACATATAACCTATCATTCAATAAAATCTAGTGACCGGGAATAAAAGTTAACACCGTAACCTTTTACCTATTCAAGGGACCGATAATTTGAGGTTCTACCTTTAAAAAACATTCGTTTTTTATTTCATAGTGCAGAAAACCTAAACAAAAAAACTCGTTGAGATATAAAATAATTTTTTCTGTTAATCCAAAGGTTGATTGCGGCCATTTTCTGCCGATCCTGAAGTAGGCAAAGGGTTAAAAACAGCAAATAAATTTTCACTAAAATAAATTCCGGGTCTTTTTTTTTTATCATGGAATTTTATAATAGGATTATAAATTTCAGTCACTTCAGAGATTTCGAGCCTGAAAATAGCAGATAATTTTGTTTTTTTAGATGGCTTATTCTATTGGCTTGCAGCCTTTTATTGAAAAAAATTGAAGTGGGGTTTTTTGGGGTGCGTTTTATTGATCGATAATCTCGCCGATCCAACCTACATTTTGACCAATAAATATAACGATATTTATAGTAGAAATATATAAGTATAAATTATAGCCAATAAAATTTAAATAATATTGAAATGGGTACGTTGTCATTTATGCGATTGATGAGTCAGCTAAATGCCTACACCAATTGCTGATTTGAAGTGCAAACGAAATGTAAGAATTTTTTCAGTCAATCAGATTTACCTCTAATACAAAATATTCAAGATAATTGGATGTTTATAAAGTCATTTCATAAAAATAGCCTATAATCTGCCAGAATCTTGAAATTCGATTAGCAGCAATCTTGGATTTATCAATACTGAGGATTGAATTGACAATGCGTTTTGTGGCCACAAAGCTAGTGATATTGCCTGTTGCAGTAAATAGAAATGTATGGAATAATGTTGCATCGATAATCATAAAAGCCAACTTGTAAAAAAAAAATTATTGACACTAATCAAAGGAAGGATCACTCGAGATTTGCCAATAGATTAGTGGGTGTTTAAAAAATGTAATATAAAAAACATCAATACAATTGGACACCTCGTGTAAATGATATAATTGGTTGGATCGATTTTGATGAGTTTCAATGAAAATATTAGAGATCAGATCAACAGTTATAAAAAACCAGGCTATACTCAATTTTATGTTTTTGCTCATATAACAATCATTTTAACAAAATTAGCCCAAAATTAGTTTGAAATGAGTGGTACTACTAAAGGAAGAGTTTTATTAGCATACTCTGGTGGTCTAGACACCTCCTGCATCTTGAAATGGCTCATCCAAGATGGTTACGAGGTCATGGCTTACATCGCAAATCTAGGTCAAGATGAAGATTTTGAAGCTGCTAGAGCTAAGGCATTAAAGGTCGGTGCTACCAAGGTCTTTGTAGAGGACTTGCGCGAGGAATTTGTCCGCGAACTTATTTTCCCAGCTGTCCAAGCCAATGCTATTTACGAAAACATCTACTTGTTGGGTACCTCTTTGGCTCGTCCCATCATTGCTCGCAAACAGATCGAAATTGCTAAGAATGAGAACTGTACTCATGTCGCCCATGGCTGTACCGGAAAGGGTAATGATCAAGTCCGCTTTGAGCTTGCATACCTGACTCTTGCTCCTGATATCAAAGTTATCGCTCCTTGGCGTCTCCCTGAATTTTATAAACGTTTCCCAGGTCGTCAAGATTTGCTGAAGTTCGCTGAAGAAAATGGCATCCCTGTCAGTCAGTCACCTTCCAAACCTTGGTCTACTGATGACAATTTATACCATATCTCTTACGAAGCTGGAATTTTGGAAGATCCAAACGTTACTCCTTTGAGAGATATGTGGAGACTTACCGTCGATCCCGAAGATGCCCCAGATACCCCAGAATTCATAAATTTGACTTTCCAGAATGGTATCCCAAGTCGCGTGCAGAATGAGGCTGATAATACCGATATATCAGCTCCTCTTGACTTGTTTGTGTATTTGAACAATGCAGCTTGCAGAAATGGTATTGGTAGATTAGATATTGTTGAGAACAGATTCATTGGCATCAAATCCAGGGGCTGCTACGAAACTCCAGCTGGAACTATTATGCGAGTGGCCCATATCGATATTGAGGGTCTTGTTATGGACCGCGAAGTTCGTGCTTACAGGGATGAACACGTTTCTTTGCAGTACGGAAAGGTTTTGTATAATGGTATGTACTTCTCACCAGAAGGACAACTCCTTAAAAACATTGTCTCCTTGACTCAAACCCACGTTAATGGAACTGTTAGATTGAAGCTCTACAAGGGTAATGTGATCGTGATCGGTAGATGGAGTGACACCGAAAAATTGTATGATATGGAAGAGAGCAGTATGGATGTCCAAGGTGGATTCGAGCCAATCGACTCTGAAGGATTTATTAGAATCCAAAGTATCCGTCTGAAAAAATTCGGCAAAGAGAACAAGTTTTAATTTTTTATGAAAAAAACTGCTTATTAACTATCTAATAATAACCGTACTTTATAGGAATATTCATCTGTTGTATTGTTATAAATAAATTTTGGTTGAATAAATTTAAGATTGAAATCATAGGATTTATTTGATGAATTACACATAGGAACATAACAATTAAAGTCTGGTTAGGTAAGTGCCAGGCATTTCACATGAGCCCTTAATCATAGTTTCAACTACATGCCTGTTAAGCTCTGCTTTAACTAGACGGATGTTGGTACCATCGCCAATGGTCTTATTTGAAGCCTTATCTGCTATCTCAATAGCAGTTTCAAGTAATTTATCAACAGTGACGGCATGATCGACGAAACCAGCCTTCTGAGCTTCAACACCACCAAATCTATGACCCATCGCCATCATATTAACGTATTTAGGAGCATCAGCTTTGGCTCTGATCAAATCTACTATTCCAACTGGGAGATAGAAGTCCAAATCAACCTCGTTCTAAAAGATATAATAAAATAAGAAAGTGAAAAGCATATAATCAATATAAAAAAAACCATACCATGCAAATAAATCCTTTTTCAGAATTCATAACAACATAATCATGAGTTAGAACAAACATGGCACCACCTGCAAAGGCGTGCCCATTAACAGCAGCAACAGTAGGAATGCCCAAATTAATAAATCTGGCTAAAATGGGTTTGAAGGCCAAATCAAAGTGGTTTTTATACTTCATCAAGTCTTCAATTAACAAACCATTGCTATAGAATTTCCCGGTGGATGTAGTGACGACACTGCCACCCTTGCCCCTAACACCCTTAGGAACTTTGGCTATTTGAGCTTCGATATGATCAAGAGCAAGCCCAATACTTTCGAGCATTGGAATACTGAACCGATTCTCAGGCAAATCTACAAATTCAATCACGAAATTTATCGGTCTCTCCGGATTTGGAACGTATAGTTTAACAAGAGCATTCTCTTCGTTTGGATAATAGATTGACATATTTCTGGGCTTTTCTGGTTATAGTTTTATCAAATAAATGATTTTAAAAATTCAAAAAAAATTTTGAACCTAGTACTTTTATTGAAATATGTAAAATTCTTTTAGTGTAAGAGATTTTAGAAGAGTTAGACGAAAACGATTGATTTTCGCGAATGAAAGGAGGCAAAATTCTACGCAAAATAGTTATTATAGTGGCATTGACGAATTTATTAAAAAGTATCGATTTAGTTTCTTTCGCTGAGTAATAAATTAGAAGGTTTGTAAGCTGAAAATTCCATATCTGAACGAATCTTAAGAACGCCAATAAACTGCTGATAGAATACTTTATGCTTATTTTTCATATCTGTCGTATGATACCACATCAAATTTCATCCAATAGTAATAAGGAAAAGTTGGCATCTAGAATAGGTCTATCCTTTGCCCTTATTATTGGTTTACCATTTATTATTGATCTGCACTTACAATCTTTTTTCCAAAATAATATGGGCTTTTTAGATTCTATTACTAATTTAGGATTCCACATTAGTATATAAAAGATAAGATAACAAAAATATCATAATTTAAATAGAAATCTCCTAGATTTCTTGAAAACATACTGATTTTTCTAAATGTACACAATATACATGTGACACGGGAAATAATTTTTCCAAGAAACTAGCTAAAATTATCCTTATTCTAGAGCTCACGAAAGGTTGAATGCATGTTTTGTAGCTCCGTGTATCATATGGATTTTTTTGGGCTGGACATAAAAATGTTACTCATAAATACTAAGGATATATTCGATTTAGAATCAAATAAAGAAAATAATCATCCGAAAGTATTTCGTTTTATGGATTTCAAAATATAATTAAGGGTAGTAGTTGAAATAAACTTCAAAAAGTAAATACCCACTTCGTATCCTCTCCTTTTACGCCCCCCCCCACCCCTTCAACTTTCAACCATTCCTGTATTTTCTCCCATTAGCTTACTAACACACTCTTATTCTCTCTTTTTTTTATTCTTTCCATATTCCTTACTCACCATATCTCCACCTTCTATCGCGTCCTCCTACCTCTACTCAAATAGTCTTTCAAATCTTAATTTCTCCACCCAGGCCAAATATATTTTTTGCTAATGAAGGATCGTTTTCTATTTTAAAATTTGCAGTATCTTTTTTCTAAGTATCCTTTGTTTGTATTTTTGTACGCAAAACTTATAGTTATAATGATTTTTTTTATCATATTTAATCAATGATTAAAAATTTCGGTGCCTTCTTTATAATAATTCAGGAATGGTTTGATTTATTAAATATAAATCATGATAATATTCTGTTTTAACTCACTCTAAAATATTTTTATTACTTTCAACCTGAAATTATTATTCCTGAGATTAGACAAAAAAATATCTTTGTTCTGCACTTATGGTTCAACTTTTAAAAATTTGAATTCAAAAAGTTTGAGGGTTAAAACATTTTTCAAATTTTGGTGATGGTTATTGGGTCAAGGGCTTATTAACTTTATATTCTCTAAAAATAATGACATTTACGACTTTTACTGTTAATTTTTATTATTAAGCTACCCTATTTAGTTTTATAAAAAGCAACTTTTTTTTTTCCTTACAATTTAACCATTCGAGATTTTAAGTACTGAAAAAAAAAGAATATATTTTATAGCATGTAATTTGAAGTGGATAAATAGGAGATCTCTAGCCAAATTCTAGTTAAAGTATGGTCTTTTTAACCCAAATCAGTATTTATTTGGAAAAATTAGTCCGTTTTCAGATAAAATAGTAATTTTTTCAATAAACTTCTTTGTTTTTTAAATTTAATCTAGGTGAAAAGTGTTATAGTTATCCATCATTTTAGCATCGCCGAGCTTAAGCTTATTAGCCTTTAAATAATAAATAAAGTAACCCAAAGCCTCGACCAGTTTGGATAATAGGAATCTGAATCTTTTTAAGATTTCTTTTTTTTTTTTGGTATTAATTTCGTTTTTTGTATTTCTAAATATTATTATTTTATTAAGGTTTAAATTTTCTCCAAAAACAGTGCTGGTGAGTAGAGTGATCAAAAAAATTAAAGTTTTTGCTTCTATAAATTTACATATATCAGTTCGTAAAGTTAAATGTAAGATATATATATATATATGGAAATGCTTTCACATTGAAATTGAAATCAAAGGTACACTCTCTTTATAGATCTATTCATTCATGATGCTAAAAACAGTACTAGTGTTAATAGGCCAATATAGATCTAAGTTTGACTTTAATAAAATGAATAGCAAGCCCTGAAAACAAAGAGACTTGCCCTTTATAAAAAAGATATTAAGAAGACGCCCTTGAGCTTAGAAATTTAAATGCAGAACGCTTAATAACCAAATTTTATTAAGACACCCAAGTAAAGACCCAAGTAAAGACCCAAGACAAAGTGTAGATTTTTTAGAATACACCTTCGCACCCAATTTATTTCTTAAAAATTCTTGAGATATTGATAATACTAAATTTTTACCATTTTATTATTAATTATAATACAATTTCTTGGTAATTTTTTATTTTTTATTTTTTATTGTGATTATAACCTCTAGAATAATAATATTAAACTAATAAATATGTTTTTACTAAAATTATGGTTGGTACAACCGACACCATGAGACGCCAAAACAAACCTGAGTGTAGGACACTTCCACATATATATTGAATTTGAAGTTTAAGAAATATTTTTCTATAAAAAATATATTATTTATTTATTTATTTATTAAATTAATCTTTTTTTAAGAAAAAAAATGGCTAGAGATTGGAATTTGATTTAGAAAAGAAATCTCAAAAAATGAAGATAATATCCTTAAAAGAACTAAAAAAATAACAAAAAAACACCGATTTATTACTGTAAAATAACTTTTAATGGATTCAATGCTTATTAAAGAGTGTATGAGTATTAATATTCTAAAAAAATTACTAATCGGGGTTAAATGACGAAAACTAGGCCATATAATAAATCATTCTCAGAAGAAAAAAAAGTATATAGTTAACTATTACGAGTTGGGTTCATTTCGGATTAAAAATAAATTAGCTATTGAAATTTTTTTTATAGACGTGCAGAATATATAATATTGGAGGAAGGAATACGCAAGAAAGCATAAAAATGATAAGAAAATTTCAACTCAAATGTTTTAATTCAAGTGTATTCAAATCTCTGTAGATTTTATGAATAATAGCGCTTATGACTAAAACTATTCGCCGTAATTAGGAGATAATAAATTATTTTTTTGATTCCTAAAAAGATATTGGAAGGTTATCTGCCAAAAAAATCTGCAAGCAGACTTCACATTTAAACTTATTAGAGATAGAAATCCGGTAATAGTTGTTTTTAAAAAAGAAAAAAAAATCTACACCTATAAATATGGATTTGGCTACTAAAGATGATATTTAAAGTTATTTTTGAGCAATAAAATCACTTATGAAAGAGGAAAATTTTCGACTTGGCATAAATCTTAAAAAACCTGTTTTTAATTCATATAACCAATTAAATGAAATAATTTTTTCTTCTTAGAAACCTCTAAGTAGAATAAACTGTTGGCTTAATGTGTCTAAAAATATTAAAGATGCAATATGAAAATATAAAAATAAAAAATGAGAGTCATGTGATTTTATAATTTTTATATTTGAAAAATTCAGCCTGTTGCAGATTATGTAATATTTGAACCACTAAAAATGCTTTTTATCGAAAAATAGAGAAATTGTAAGATAATTACAAAAGTATTGGAAATTATCCCAAAAAATTCTTTTGAGAAAAAAAAAACTAGTTTTAGGAGTACTGAGAGTTTGGCCCATCCATAAAAAACGTCCTGTAAGGATTTTAAGATACAAAAAAGGTTTGTATAGTATAGAGTCTCAAATTTTATCGATTTTCTTGATTTATCCAAAAAAATAATCGAGGACCCAAAAAATATATATATCTCTGATGTAGACAAGATTGATTACATCGAAATTTTTAGCTAGAAATTTTTATTTTTATTAGATATTTTTGTTATTCATGTATTGGATTCACCGCTTGGTTCTCAATATATTTAAGAAATACCTTCAGAAATAGAATGGTGTAACTCACAAGATTTAATTCGTTAATATATTATGTGTGGGGGTATTTGTGTAAATTATTTATCATTTTTCGGAAAAATCAATTCTGTTCTTGCAAAAAAATTCTAAAAAAAAAAATTTATTCATATATAACTTCTTTTGGAAACAGAAATATTTTACTTACACTATAAATTTTCTAGAAAATGAAATAAATATAGAGACTGAGTACATGTATATAAAATCGATTTTTGGAAATATTAAATTTGATATAATATGGAACATACTTATTTTATTTTCTAGTAAAAAAATATTAAAATTTTTTTATAAAAAATTAATTTCCATTGAATAAAATTATCTCTATTTTTTTTAGAAGCATCAATTGATTATGTAATAAGTAGGTATGATGATATAGTTCATTTTATTAATGCTATAAAAAATATATTTAGCAATATTATTCCATTTATGGGAGATCTAAAATTTATCTAATTTCCTGTGTTTATATTTCATTTTATTTTTCGTATTTAGTTACAAAACTTCATTTTAAATATTATACGTAAATATTTTTTGTCGTTAGTTATAGTTGGCGATAATTATTATAATTATTATAAATATTTTACAGTCTTTTTATGTTTCTGATGGCAGTAGGTGAAAACAATCCATTTCTATGTTTTATTTCAAATTTTAATGTCATAATTTTATTTTGGTATTTATATTTGATAATATGCTATAGTTATTTTTATGGCTATTTAGGCAATTGTTGCAGAGAATTGATAATATATGTTTATATTCTATACTGAAACTTGATTTAAATAGTCAATGAAAATATTTAAATATATAATTTATTCGTATTTTTTGCAGTTGATAGTTGACATTTGATATTTGACATTTCATGTTAGTAGACGTTATTCGATGCCATTATTTGACATTCTATGATGATTTTTGATATTTTACACTTTCTTATTATGTATATTATCTCTTAAAATTTAATTAAGCTTTTCCCAAATCACCCTGGAAAGAGATGGGTTCATTCTTCTATGTGGATTATTAATTTGAAGTTATAAGTACTTATATTATATAAAATATTCAAAGTTCAAGTATTTTGAAAATAATTTGTATAATTAGTGTATTTTTTGAATATTATCTCGATTTATGATTGTGTTTTAGTGAATTCCTTAGCCCTTTCGGCTAATTTGTAGTTTTTATATACTTTTTTTATCCCTGTTATCTTGGATACAAAAATATTTAGATTGATACAAGCTGGGTTTAAAAAAAATTCAAAATTATTTATAATATCTAGATTTTAATTAATATATTTAATATACTATTCAGTTGATATAAAATTGCTTTATTTTTTAATCTTAAATGGCTTCTGAAACTTAAAAAAAAATTTTTTTGTAGAGGATTTCAATTTATAACTGATTTATTATTGGATGGGATTATTTGAGCTTTAATTGTATCAAAAAATATTTTACCTGATATAAATAAGAATAAAAATAATTTGTCAAAATATAACAGTTTTTTTTAATAAATTTACAAAAATCTTCATCTATGTGCTAAAATTTTGTTATTTTTTTAAGAAAAATCACATTTTGTTTTTTGACAACCCAAATTTAAAAATATTAAATTTAATAACCAGAAAATCACTACCTCAAAATTAAAAAAAATATTTAGATACTCTTACCCTTCAAATACCATTTAGAAAAACAATTCTCCTAAAATTGCCTTTTAGGTATAAGTACTAAATTTATGACAAGTAATATCACCTTTAATCTACTGAATTTACTAAACAAATTCGCCTAATTTGTGATTATAAAAAATCGATAGGAAAATGATATTATTAAATATATTTTTAATAAAAATTTGGATTTTGATTAATTTACCGAGAAATACACAGGTGAGAGATCTATCACTTGCATCGAAGCATTATTTATAGGGGTTTTAATAATTTATTTTCTTAACAATTTCACTGAAAATCGGTAGCTTGAATTTTTTAAAGCTAGATTTGATAGTACTTCACATGAGTTTCTATTCAAACAAGAGCCCAAAGAGATAGATTCTAAAGCTTGTAACATTTAGGATCGGTTTAATGGATTTAAAAATCATTTTCCAAAAAAACTAAACGAGATAAATGTGAATAATTTCTCAAAAAGAAATTCGGAGGAATTAAAGTAAAAAAATGAGCCTAATAGCAAGTTTAATAATCTTTTCAGAAGTATAATCTAAAAAATACTAGATTTATTTATAAAATGGTTATAATTAAGTCTATTTATTAGGATAAATAGTTTTTTAGCCTGTAAATTAATGTGAACAGACGTATATTTATCTTATTTTCTGGAAATTGATCGAATTATTTCATAGTAGGGTCATAAAAAGGTGAAATTTTCTTAAAATAATTTCAGTGAAATAAAATAAGTACATTAGAAGTATAGTTACTATTATCCTAATTCAAGTATGAATTTGGAATAAATTTTCTCTATGCTAAGGGAACTCAACCTCCGACATAAGAGCAAGAGAAAATTTTCCATGGATAAAAACCATTTAGAATTATTTAATTTTGATGGACAGGGAGAAGAAGAAGGGTTGTTAAATAGCTTAGGAATGATGTATTTTAACTGAAATTATCGTCCTAATATTTCAAAGAAAAAAAAATAAGCTGACGAGAAAAAAAAACAACTCTTGATATTGACCGATTATGAGATAGAATAATTGGAACTAGAATCCAGAAATAATCTTATGACAATAGACAACTTATTAGATAGAAAAAAATTAAAATTTTTGCTTGTTAAAATTTAGAATTGTTTGACAAGATGGAAAAAGAAAACTTTAAAAAAAAATCGCCATCCAGATTGCACAACTACACCTACTATTTTATTAGATATTAAAAATCTATTGGAAAACAGCGTGTCGTTTAATTTATACCGAAGAGATTTTCGAGAAGAAATTGTTGAACTAATTTTTTTCTGTAAAATTAAAAATCAAAAGAACCAAAAAATGATGTTTTCAATGATATGAGCAGGACTAAATTAAAAATTAAATTTTATATATAAATAAAAAAGTAATGCTGAAAATCAACCAGAATTTTTTTTTAATCATATGCAGAATATCTGGTCTCAAAAATACACCTTTATTTTTGTAGGATATAATTCCTGTGTTGCAAGTGTGGCAATGGTAAATAAGCTAAATATTAGTGTATAAATAGAATTTTTTTGTTCTGTTGCATAGCTAGAGATTCGGTCAAATTGGTGTGAAACATTCTATTTTACCACTGATTTTTCTAGACAGTAATATAATAAAACGATTTCAAGTTTTAAAAAGTTTTTTCGTGGAGATATTGAACTTATATTTATTAAAACCAATAAAACGGTAGATAAATTACACTAAAGAACCTTTTTATTTTTATTTTAAACTTCCTGAATATTTCGCTTCAATTACTGGGGAAAAAATCAAAAAAACACAATTGGGAAAATTGTAAAAGTAGAAAAAGGGCCAGACTTAGATCCATAAACTGAAATTTAATATGAAGACAGTTGGTTGGACTAAAGAAAATATTTTTTCATTTAACTAGTAGAATTAACTAATTCATATTTTTTTAAAAAAAGCTATTGTATTTTACTTTTTGTATTATGAAAATCGAGGGTTTTCATCTTTTATAGATAGAAAGGTTTATGAAATGGAAGATCATAAGAAGAAAAATTTAACTTCCACGAAATAATTTTTTTCAAAAAAATGAAATATCCGAAATCTAATTTGAAAATCAAAGGAATAATCAATTAATATTAATAATTAATTAATTATCATATTTAACCCCATTTTTTCTACATATTGTATAAAAAATATTCTAGCAGAAAATTGATAATAGATAAAGAGGAAGTTATAGTACTTAAAATAAATTTAAAATCCTCTAATGACTCTCCTTGGTATTTTCCTGTAGTTATTTAAAAAATATTATTTTTTAAAATTGTGTATAAATAAAGAAATTAAAATATTTGTCCAAAAAAGATAATTTCTAACCATTTTGAATATATTGTCTAAAATCATTGAAAGGAAAGATTTTTTTCAGCACTTTAGATAGTTTTTTCTGAAGTTTTAAAATAAATGTATCACCTATTTTTTTTTATTTCACTTTTTTTTTGGGTATTGTAAATTTAAATAAATGCATTTAGTGTCAATGAATACACTCGCTCACTTTGAAAAATTAAAGGAAATAATTTTGTCTATACAAACCATAATCTTATAAATTTTTAGCTGGGATAGACCTGTGTTATTCTGATACATCCGATCATCTCTTTTTTAATCTTAATATTAATTTAGTACTTATATTATATATTATTTGTCTAAAAATAGAAAAATTTCACTTTATTAAAATCAAATTTGAATACTTTTATTTTGAATTATACTACTCAGGATTCTTCATATAAAGTATTAAAGTGGATAAAATTTCAGAAGAATTTACCTAGTAACAGAATTAAAAGAAATATCAAAAAAAAAATTATGTTGATATCCTATTTCCTAAAATCCATTTTTATTTTGCGTCGGATTTTAAAGCCTCTATTATAACTAATATAATCGATTTTTTTTTTTGGGAAATTATTTCATATTAAAGTTTAATAGGGTAGAAGAATAAACAAATTTTCAACTATATTAGCTCGGCATAGGAACAAAAAAATACCCATAATATCCTCTATCAACTTTTCTTATTACATTTATGCGATATTGGAAAATTTTGGCTTTCAGGAAAGTCGTTAATAATCTATTATTACTCAAGGTGATTACTAAAACCAGAATGAAATTATCTATGATACAGGAAAGAAGCTCCCTAATTTTTTTTGTTTATAATTAAATATATGACTTATTAATTAAGAAATTAACTCACATAATTTGCTAAAAACTTAACGGTGGCTTCTTAGTACAAAAAAAAAATCCACATCGAAGACTAAGTTATTTTAATTAATTTTAGGGTTTGGTTTATAAATAAAATACCTAACCCCCCCCCCCCCCCCCCCCCCCAAAAAAA
>LSSL01000087.1:39195-77087 GCA_001953115.1 Smittium mucronatum | reverse complement strand
TTGTATCACGGAATTTTATTGTAAGATAACGTCATTGAAAACTATACTAAAAAAATTTGAAAAAAAGAAAAAGTCGTATAGAAAAGACTATTATCCTAACTACAATAAGCTCCTCTGCCGGACTACCGGCTGCGTACCTACGGGAAAAGGGTTCAATCTACCAACCGAAAGACCCCCCCTGGCATTGCTTCAAGTAGGCTGGATGACTGAGGTTAAGTGCAGTCATGAATTAAGCTCTTTGTCAATGAACAACAGTTCATTGAAGCTATTGAGCTCCTAGTCAGAGCCTAATTTTAACATTATTAATAAAATTAGGCCCCCACCCAAACGTTGGTTTGATCGACATGGCTTTCCTACAAATAGCTGTTAGACGCTGAGATCCGCCTGACTGTCGAACGCTGGACTTGTGTACTAGACTATGTCTCAGCTGTGCTAAGCGATCCCTATACCTTTCAAAGATTCTGAAATATAAAACACAGAAATTATATTTTCTTAAAACCATAAATACCACATTGCATGTCCCCAGAAATTTTTATATAATTCCTTAATATAATATTGTTTAATTTTTCAAAAAAATGTTAATATTTTTGAAACAGGGAATTCAGTCTTGTTTTAAATCACGGAAGAACAATAAATGTGTCATTAATCATTTAACTGAAAATTCAATTTACATTTAAGTTTCCACATTATTTTTTTTATCTCCATAAAAAATTGTATGTAATATATCGTTAAAATTTAAATTTTGGATTGAAATTATTCAATCATAAAAATATCAACACAAAAAAGACTAACAAGAGATTGTTGAAGTGATTTTTTTATCGTTTAAAATACAAAAATTAATCATTAGGATATCTTCTGGTAAAATATGCCAATTTTTTTTTGTTAATAAAAACAATTATCCATTATATTTTTTTCATCAAAATTGTACATAATCTTATTCTAATTTTTAATTAATCTTATAATTAAAGAAAAAATGGTATTTTCTATCGTAATTTTATCAATTATTTTTTTTAAATAAGTTTTGTGCAGAAATCGGAGACGCAGAACTTTCTAGGCAGCGATTTTTCATAAAAGAAATGGTATTAAAGGAATAAATCCAAAAAAATTCACTCTAAACATACCCTGGTTTTCTGTATTCATGAATCTTAATTTTTTATTCGTTATGATTAAAGTATAATTTTTTTTGTTTAATATGCATTTTTAACATAAAAAGCCGTTTTTTTGTTTTTTTAATAACTAAATTTGTATTATTAAGACTATTTGTCAATTTTTTTGGATAAATATATTTCTTTTTTGTTTAATTTAGATCTAGATTTCTACATTATTGGCAAGGCTTATAAGGTTTTTTTTAAATTTAATTCTCAAAATAAATATTTATCTAAAATCAGAACCTTTATCTAAAAAACTTAATTCTCGAAATTAATTAATTTCTATTTTGGATTTAAAATTAACTGATTAATAAATTTCTATCAACTTTTAAAAAAATAAACTATTAATCATTAGATTGAAAATTTTATTTAATATTCTCGGAAAAATAGTGAATATTTCTTGGCCATAAAATTTTTTTGATACATTATAATTTTTAATTTTTAAGCTTAATTTTTTTAAAAAAAAGACCTTAAAAAATCTCTAGAGAATATTTATTAAAGAAAAACATAAATTTTTATCTTTCTAATGATTTTTTATTTATTTATCAATGGTCTAATAAATTATTTTTCATTTTTTCAAAATTTAAAATGGTAAAAAAATAGTTTTTCATAAACAAATAAACTTAAGGTCAAATAAAGAAGGTAAATATTTTCAGGTATTTCGGATAAAAATTATTCGATTTTTTCTAAAAATAAATTTAGCACACATTAATACCCCTCCAAATTTACCACGAGTTATTAAGAAACAAACAAATAAAATTTGAGTTTATATGGTCTTATAATATTTTTTATATTTCATTATTACTTGGAATGTATTTTCATTAATAAAATTTAATAATTTGTCTCGTACGGATTATTAATGATCTTAAAAAATCTTATCTAAAACTGGTAAAAATTAAAAAAAACTAAAAATTAAAAAAAATTCACAATTTTTTACTAAATTATAGTACATTTATAAAATTTCTCTCTATAAAAAGCGATTCAATTTAATTGAATAGCTGAAATGGTGATATTAAAAACCAAAATAAATATATAATATATTATTTATAAATAAATAATTTCAAATGTATATGAAATTATTAGATTTACATATTAATAAGGTTTTATAAGTATAAAGAATCTTTTTATAAAAGTTTAAATGATCTAAATTTAAATTTTTATCACTGTAGCTAACAAAGTTTCAATACAAGGTATTTTTTTTCAATTTTATGAGAAATAAATATCTCTTATTAAAATTCGTTTTTATAAAAAAATAGGTAATTTATCCCATAAAATTATTTCGGGAGTAGAGAAAAATAAATTAAACGTGAAAAATAAAAAATTAAATTATTTTTAATACTGGAATGGTATAGTTTTTATAACTTTATAATTTTTTTTTTTAAGTTGCAACAAATGAATCTTATTCAAAATAAAATAAATTTTAGGGATAAAAATATTAAAAATTTATAAATCTGCGCTTATAATTTTTTCCCTAAACGAGTATGGAACAGGTGTCAGAACCTGACAACTAGGTATTATTAAGTATTTATTTTTTTATTTTTTTATTTAAAATAGTTATCGAGTAAAGATATTTTATTTCTAAAGATTCTTTTTTCAATAAAATCTCTAACTATATATACTTTTTCAAAAGTTATCAAAATACTATAAAATGCTATGAAATATTTTTCAAACACTAAAAAATACTATAAAGAATATTCTAGAATAAAATCCTAAATGATTACTAATCAAACGATTAGTAATGATAATGGAATCTGCGCAGCAAAAGTAATTTTTACAACACGTGTTGAAATTAACTAATCACAAGCGCAAACCAAAACATGAATATATTTCCCAAAATGGACTTTGGGAATATTGCGCAGTAATTTGTAATTTTATACAACACGTGTATCAAAATACATAATGGCATGATAAATCATGACAACAGGTATTGATAAAAAGAAAAAACTAAATTTCTATTCGTTTATTTATATGCAATTTGGGGGTTTTTTATATAATTATCGTAAGTGCGATATAGTTATTTCAAAAATATCATGATTAGCTCGTAAAAACATTATTTTTTATTAGCTCATTCAATTTGATATACCAAGAGTCAAATTAATGAAAAATTACCTGAAATTACTATTTACTTAGAAAATAGGAAGCGAAATATTCTCTTACCATATTCGAGTAAATATTATAACTGTGCTATATCAAGAAAAAAACTGTTTAAAACCATTCCTATAATTAAAGCTTTTGCTATATCAGTTTCAGAAAAAAAAATAATCACTTTAAATTCATAAAAGAAAGTTTTACATAAAAAAGCCGATCAATTTTCAACCATTAGATGAAAATTTTTCAATTCAACTTTTGATCAATTTAAAAATAAAAAATGATCATTTTTCAATTGATTATTTTCTAATTGAAAAAACTAAGACTTTACAATTAAAAAATGAAAAAAAATTATTCCGAAAAGTGTTCATTTTTCAAAGTCTAGTTATCATTTTTCAATTAAAAATGGTCATTTGATTTTTATTTTAAGTGGACCGTAATTAAAAAAATATAATAACTAATTCTCAGATTGATTCAATTAGTATTTTTTATATAATCATTAAATGAAGCAATAATTCAATATAACCTTAAAACCAATTATAAGAACAAGAAAATAATCATTTTAAAATAAATTCAAAAAAATTCATGCCCAGTCATTGAAAGACTGAGGTTTCTATTCATGTGGGAAAAATAACCACGTATATCATTCTCTATAATACTCTCAACTGTTTCTTGAATTATTTCCTTCAGTAAAATGCCTGAGTTATCTGTTTAACTTAGCTTTTTTTAAAAAATATTCTCAACCTTACTAAATTTATTTTCTACTAGGTTAAGCATATAAGAGATTGGAAGTAAAATTTTTAAATTAAATCCAGATATTTCTATAGTCTAAGTTTTTGGAGCTCCGTGTATTCTGGTGTTGTCCACGATTACATATGAGCCATTTAATGATGGTTCATCTACAACTTTTTCCGTAATTTTGGAAATAAGTTCAGTAAATTTCTCTGAGTTAACAGATCTGTCAGTTATTATTTTATAATTCACAACTTTTTTATAATTAATAGCTAAAATCAATTTTAAATTTCTTCATCTGTTTGTAGGCAAAAAAATGAAGCTCTTGTTCCTGATAGTGATCTTGTCTGAATTCTTCTTAAATTTAGATTGAACCAAGACTCATCAAGAAAGATACAATTATCCCTTTCAACGGGAAAATTCAAGGAGAAATATGTTGCATAATCAACTCTTTTTTATATTTTTTCAGGAATATTTACTCTATCAATAAGCCTATATCCCTTTTTGGTTGTTATTTTCAATCTTTTTAAACCATCATCTAATGAATTTAAGGATATATTTAATCCACGCTTTTAAAAAGAACTTATCTTGTTTTCTTAGGGGTTATTCCAGGATCTCTGCTTATCAAATTATTTATTTTACCCAAAAAATTATCTGTAAGTTTTTTTAAGGATCAGGTTTAATGGGATATTTTTAATAATAAAAGGTAAACGAATATACTAGTTAAAAATATAAAAGATAGGGAAAGAGACAAGTTGAAAAGCTTGTCCATTCCAAAATGTCTAAGCTTCCTTATTTATACCATTTTCTATTTTCTAAAAGTCAATTATGCTTATGGGAAAATTTCTTCATTGGATTAAACATTCGATGAGTGTACTGAATCTATTTTCTCATTAAAGTTTTATTGTGTTCCTAGTAGTTTCACAAATTTTTGGATTATTGACATAGAAATCTCCACTATTTGAAGCACCTGTATCATAAATCTAATTTAAAAAACTTTTATTTTTCGTTTTTTGTTTAGCTACTATCCTTCTGGTAGTGCTTTAATTAATACCAAGAGCATCTGCAGCACCTTTTATTGATCTCCCATTATCAAAAACATTCGTAAAAAGTATGTTCCTTATTTTTTTGACAACATATTTCTTTTTGATTATAAATCGAACTCTTTAAATTTACGATAATTATATCATATTCGGGTTTAATATTTTATTATACATATTAATCAATAAATATGAATTATAAAATATGTTTATATCGGATTTTATGTTTTATAAATTTCCAAAATTAAGTTTTAAAAGTAATTCTTTTTAATGATTATTTTTAATTGAAAAATAATCACTAGACTTTGAAAAATGAACACTTTTCGAAGTGAAATTTTTTCGTTTTTAAATTGTAAAGTGTTGGTTTTTTCAATTGAAAAATAATCATTTTTTATTTTTTAAATTTATCAAAAGTTGAATTGAAAATTTTTCATATAATAATTTAAAATTGATTGGCTTTTTTATGTAAAATGCTCTTTTATAAACTTAAAGTGCTCATTTTTTTTTTGAAAATGCATTATTATATGAATTCAGTTTTACAGCAGCTTTTTTTTGAAATTATTTTTACTTTGAGAAAATATATGTCAAAAAAAAGATTTTTTCATTTTTATATGTCTAAAATTTCTTATTGGAATCTAAATTTGAATAAAATAAAAGTTAAATTGGAATGATAATTATAATTCAATTAAAAAATTCGGATGAATTTAAAAAATTACATAGATAAATCAAATTACAATCATGAAATGGAGATTTTAAGTTATTTGATCGGCCTTCATTACCATGATTTTAAAGTCAATATGAATAGATCGCTTTAAAAATTTTTTTGAGTTTTGAATTCACATCAAAAAACAATATTAAATTTCTGCTTCTTCAAGATTTACGGTAAACAATATTAATTTAAATGGATAATTAACAAAAATAATAAATCGAATGAAATATACTATTTAATTAATATTAATATCCTTAGATGGTTTTATTATCGGAAAATTCTTATCTTGTATTATTTTATTGGCTTATTGAATGATTTTATTAATCAAAATATTTGTTATAATATCTATCTTTATAAACTTCTTGGGTTATTAAAGCTATTCTTTGGTAAAATATATCTGAAATTTAAATTTCTCACCAAAAAAAATATTTTTATATAATTTACACAGCCTAAATATAAAAAAATTGGGATTTTTTATCCCATTATCATAAAATAGTAATAATATCACCATTTAAATCACCTTATTTGAATTCAATTTAAGAAAATAAATATAGAGAAAAGTTAAATTATTTAATTATTATAAAAAAATATAACACAAAAATGCAAAAAATATCACAGGGTAAATATAGTTTAAATCAGGGTTTAAATGAAATACTTGAATAGAGGTAGAAATCCGGTTTTTTTAAGATAGCTTTTTGCAATTAATGGTCGATTATTTATAAAACGGCTGTAAATATACATAGAAAAAAAAATTCTATGGATTCATTTAATGCGAAAAATCATATTAAACTTTGATAGGTATGAAGTATAAAAAATTGTAAAATAAAAAATAAAAATTTTTAAGGTGAATTTTATCATAGTTAAATGGCCATAAAAAAATATAATTCCTAATTTTATGGCATAATTACTTTTCAATATATGATTGATACTAAAATTTCCTTTATATACCAAAACTTGAAAAAATTTTAAAATTAAAAAGAAAAAAATTAATCAAAAATTAAAAGTCGTACAAAAAATGCTAAAAGTTTAGACATTAATTCATTCTTCAAATAAATATTTAAAAATAAAAAAATAATTTTTTCTAATACTAAAACAACATATTTCAATTATAATATCGTTTATATTTTATAAATCAATAATTTTTTCATTGATAAATAAGTATAAGCATAAATTTTATAGCATCATTCTAAAGCTTACTGTAAATAATATAAAAGAAATTCATTTAAAATTAAAGCAAAAAAATTTCAAGACGAAACCTGAAAAAATAAGGAAATTTATTTTAAAAATAATATATTCAATTTCTGTTTTTGATGGAATTCTGAGATTTCGTGGTCTTAAAAAAATTTACTAAAAAGGAAAAATTGGAAAAAAAAACAACTTTTCAAAAAAAAATTGAAGAAAATGCTCTATAAAATTTTTTGACTATTCCACAAGAAGTATGATTATTTTTTATTTTTTTGGTTTTACTGAATTTCACATAACTGCGATTTATTTAGATTATTGGAATAAAAATTCCAAAAAATGGAATAATTCCTATTCAAACAGCTATTTCCACTGATTGAAATACAAATCCAGTATATATAGAGATATTTTACTTAAAAATATCGATTCATGATCAAATTTAACGACTTTTTTTTAATTAATTCAAGATAAGGCTAACCAAAATTCAAATTCTATTAGAAGATGTCATAAAGAAACGGAGATTATTTTAAAAATCGAATCAATCTTCCTGGAAACTACAGATTATTAAGAAAAATAGAGTATACAATCGATAAAAAATTTTGGTGAAAAAAATTAAGAGAGTTATAAAATGATCTTAAAAAATCTATTTCAGGCAAAATTTTGTAAAATTTTAACCTATATAATTATAATTAAAATTTTATTTTAATGGCACGGATTAAGAAAAATAGTCTTCGTTAAATTTTTCTTGTCTTCTGTTGAATATAGAATACTATCTTTAAAAACAAAAAAAAAAGAAAAGAAAAGATTTAAATAGTAACAGACCAATAAGTAATGATTTGATTATTAAATCAACTAAGACTTATTTTTGTGGAATCCTTTTAAAAAACGCGAAAATTTGTGTGAAAAAAATGTTTGGATTTTTTTTAAAAAAAAAGAGAAATGATTCTTTAATTGAAACTCCAATTTAAAATACTATGAAAATAACAAAGAATTTAGAAAATTTACTGATTAGAGGGTAATTATGATTTAAAAAAATGCTGAAATATTCTCAAATATTTTCACATGTATAATATTTTATATTAAAAAATTACGTTGCCCCTAAGACTGAAATAACTTTCCATGGTTTAGGGGCTTAATAATGTACTTTTCGAAGTACACTAGACCAAAATTTCACACACCTTTGTACTATTCTTGGTTGGTAGTAGTGGAGAAAGCGCACAGCGATTCGGAGAACAGCGATTACAGAGGAGGACCAAATAAAAACAAGAGGAACCGATCGTTTAGCACAGCTGAGACATATTCTAGTGCACAAGTCCAGAGTTCGACAGTCAGACGGATCTCAGCGTCTAACAGCTATTTGTAAGAAAGCCATGTCGATCAACCCCACGTTTGTGTAGGAGCCTAATTTTATTAATCCTGTTAGAACTAGGCTCTGACTAGGAGCTCAGTAGATTCAATGAACTATTTTTCGTTGACAAAGAGATTAATTCTTGGCTGCACGTAACCTCAGTCATCCAGCCTACTTGAAGCAATGACAGGGGGGTCTTTCGGCTGGTAGATTGCACCCTTTTCCCGTAGGTACACAGCCGGTAGTCCGGTAGAGGAGCTTATTGTAGTTAGGATAATAGTCTTTTCTATACGAATTTTTCATTTTTTCATATTTTTTAGTATAGTTTTTAATGAAGTTATCTTACAATAAAATTCTGTGATACAAAAAAAAAAAAATCGTTGATTTATTTTTGAATATACGTCTTTTTTTGATACTAGGACATGAATATTACATGATTTTTTACATTAAAAACTATAAATTTAAACATCTTATGCCATAAAATTTACCATTAAATTCTATTATATTTTTTCTAGAAATTTCTTATTTTTCTGCATTATTTTAAAGCTATCGGTTTGCAAATAACTCCTCAATTATCAGGCTATGTGAATGCATGTTTAATATCTAAGGAAAATTTTTGTAAATATATTGAACCCGAGAATATTAAAAAAAGTGAATAATTTACAAAATATCGAATAATTTTTAGAAATAATGCGCTTTTATTATAATTTATTAGGAATTTAGATTCTATTAAAAATGTTATAAAATAAATGCCGAAGATAAAAAATTGATATTTTTATCAAAAAAATTAAAAATTATCTTCAAGAAAGTAATTCATGAATAATAATACAGAATATATATATGATTATGATTATTATGATAAATGGCGAGTATAAACCTTTCACTTGCTAAGTTCTGGTGGGTTTGGTATTTATCAGCTCTTAAACTTTTTTTCTAATATATAAAATAGATTATCTGTTTATTTTATAATTTTTTACCCTCTTTATGTTTTTTTATACCTAGATATAACTATTATTTAAATTCTTAATTAAAATAATTAAGATTTTTTTATGTAAAAACTTGACATATTGTCAATAAAATATCTAAAACCATTACATCGGAATCAAATAAAAGAGAAAAGACCTTTTAATATTTGTTAAAAATTTAGAAAAATCAGGTTATTTTATTTAGAAGAATTTTTTTTTTAATTATTTTGTAAATATGTGTATAAAAACAGGAAAAATTGATTTTTGTATCATAAATTTTTTAGATCTTATTTATTCAAAAAAATATTTTATTTAAAAGTATGAAATTCGTTTAATATTCACAAAAAATAATTAAGGCGTATATTTGAAGAAATGTGAATTGCCTAGGTAAAACATTTTATATAATCTAATTTATTCATTTATCCTGTTTTCAGAAATAAATATTAAGATATTATAAGTATAGCTCGAATCTTATTGAAGTTATTTTTTACTTGATTTTCAAAAAATAAATATTCCATAAAAAATATAATAAAAACAAAAAAATTTAATATATACTCATATATTTACTATAAGATAAAAATTATATTTGAAACTATATTAAATTTTTATTATAAATAAACTATAGATATTTATTAAAATATAATTAAAAAATTCACCGAATTAATGGTTTTTCTACTTTTCATTTGTAGTTTGTATTATTTATTTACTGATAACATGTGTCTATTTGAAGATAAAGAGTTATATTAGGAAAAATTTATCTTTTATTGATAAAATATCAAAAATTGACTAAACTTAATTATGCAATAAGTAAATTATAGTTTCAATAACATATCTTTACATAAATAAACTCTATTATCAATCATTAATCTTTTATTAAACATATTCTAAGATATGTCTTTAATGAGAAATAAATTTTTAATAAATCTGGTTTAATAAATGCTGTTTTTTTGAGTTTATTTATATTTTTATTGCAGTAGTTGACGATAACTTTTAGAATTTAATTAATTTTATTTTGATTTATTTAGTTTTAAATAATTTCTATTTAATCATTTTAAAAAAGATGTTTTTTATTAAATCATATATTTGGTTAGTGATTTTTAGCTATTTTTATTTTTATTTCAGATATCTTTTTTTATAGTTATTTATGATTTATGAATTATGAATTTTTTATTTTTTATGTTTAGAGTTTTTTTCTTGAATATTTTTCAAAGTTTGACATATTTAGATCATATATTTGATATATATTTATTTTATTATTCACTTTTATTAATTTGGATAATGTGAAGTTTTTTTGGGTGTTGGGGGGGGGGGGAGGATTTTATTCATTTAGAAAAACCATTTGATTGCTTTTTAGTATAAGACTTTACACCACATGTTTTATTCGATTTTTTTTTGAATCATTACTATTGATTGTTTGATGATTTTAATAATATTTTTTTAAATTAAAAAACTGATGGATTATATTTGAAATATTCTTTTAATTTTCTCACATTAGTTGCTTTTTTCTTGAATAATTTGGCAAAAAATTAGAACTATACGATATTGTATATATTTACTCTGAAAATGTTCTTTTCTTTTCTTTTCTTTGATTATATATTTAATATTTTTTATAATCTGTGTTGTTTTTTTTCCTGTTGAAATAAATATGATCGATTTTTTGGTTCATATATATTTTTTGGACATAAATTGGTTTTTTACAACTGGTATACATGATTTTTACTCTCATATTTTTTTTCAATTTTTAACTTTATATCTGAAAAGCGTTTTGATTTTTCTTATTCGGGTATACTATTGTTGGTCTTTTTTGGGTGGAGAGGAAGGGGGTTTGGTAAAAAAAAAATATTTTTTTCGCTTTAGTGTGATATAAGTATGTTTTTTTTTTACTGATTTAAATCTATAAATGAATTATTTCTATAGCTAGAAATATTTTTGTGACCATTATTTTTGGTTTGATTTAATTTTTTTGCTCCAAATAACAATTACGGTAAAACTATCATGTAATAACATAATCACACTTCCAATATATTCATCCTTTTTTATTAGTGTTTAATTTTTATTTTTATTTTCTACCTACTCCATTATTTCTCAGTTTAATAAAAAAAACTTTGATTTAAATGAAAAAAATATTTTATTGCCTAATTTCATATTCCAAATTTACGAAAAATGTCCTCGCATGATTTTATTTGATATAAATTTTATAATCTATATAGATTTTTAAAATGAAAATTCTGTGATTAGCTATAATTTTTAATATTTACCTTTAATTTGAATGATATTTTTCCAATTTTTCAAGCATGATGTTAAAATTTATTTTTTTGTAAATTTATACAAGTATGATTCAATGGATATATAAACCACCAATGAACATATCTTTTAGGGTATATAAAATAATTATAATAATAAATTTAAGAATATAAAAAATATTTTAAGTAGAGATATGAATAAATAACATATTCTGAAATCAGATAATCTCAAAAAAATTAAAATTAAAATCCTTGAATATGCAGGAATTCACAGAATTTTTTTTTCACATATTTTATAAGTTTATTTTTTGATTTGAAATACAATCAGTTAACCAAAAACAATGAAACAGATTTCATTTATGTAGCATCGAAAATTTTTGATGATATTATTTAATTTTTTTATTGATAAAAAAAATGTATATCGATCGAAATCTACAGTATTTAGATTTATTTATAAATCGAATTATTGATTACAAAATAAGGAATTTTTTATTGAATGTTTATGTTATGAAAAATAATTAAACAACTTTAATGAAACAATAGATTCAGTACACGCATTGAATGTTTCTCCAACGAAGAAATCTTCCTATAAACATAATTGACTTTTATAAATTAGAAAATGGTATAAATAAGGAAGCTTAGACATTTTGGAATGGCCAAGCTTTTCAACTTGTCTCTTCCCCTATATTTTATATTTTTAGCTAGTATATCCTTTTACATTTTATTATTAAAATTATCCAATTAAAACTTATCCTTACAGCAACACAAATTTTAATATTATTAAAACTCTTGAAATCTCTATTCTATAAGTTTTTTTATATTAATGTTTTATGTATTATTAATAAAAAAATACATGATTCAATTATAATATTTATCCTCAAAAATTTCGATATTTTATACATTTTATATTTCATAATTTTAAATTGAGAAAATTAAAAAAATAGCAATTGAGTAATTAATTTGCGAAATAAGTGTATTTCTTCTTTTTTATAAGAATTTTTAATTTTTTTTTTTTCTTTTTTAACACTAATAACACTATTTTTTTCTTAATTTTTTTGATCCGATTTATAAGCTATAAAAAAGTGGTCTAGCTTGATTACTGATTTTTTTAATGGTTTTTTATTTTATGTACATTAATATATTTAATTTTCATTTTTTTAGACATTATATCTATAAAAAAGAAGTATTAATATTTATTTGTACTAAATAAATGATTATTTTAGAAAAAAAATACTGTCAGAAAAATATTTTTACACAATTATAATGTATTTAACGTGACTTAATAAGAATTTTTTGATGCCAAATATTTGAAAACAATATATATATCATTCTAATAGGGTTTAATTACACAATAAATTTTATTAATTGCCAAAAAAAAGGGTTTTGGTTTAATTCGATTGTAAAAATCACTTAAATTCAAAAATAAATTTTAAACATCTTCGTAATTCTTAAATACTAATGAAAATCTTACAATTTTTTTTAATTGAGTTTATTTTTAAATTATTATTTTTTTTAAATATTTAGTGATAAGATTTGCCAATATATGCTATATTATTTCTAGATTTTCCCTGATAGTATGAATTATAAAAACATAATGGTTTATCGATAATCACCGGAATAAATTTTCGGTTCATAATTTAAAAATCTTCTCTTTAATAATTTTTTTTTATAAATCTTATTTTTAATAAGTCTTTTATTGATTAATAAATATGAACAGCCATTACTGATATTTTTTTCTATAAAATTTAAAATATAAATTGATAAAATTTTATTAGCTAAATATAATTAGTAATTTAAAAAAAAATGTGGAAAATTTTCATTAACTTTGCTTATATATAAGATAAATAAATAAATTTTCATAAATAATATTAATTTATTATCAGCAATAATATTTGTTTTAAAAACAGCTATACTTTGTGTAATACGTAAAATTAAATTTTACTCCTTAAAAAGTACGCTGAATTACTTAAAATTCCGAATCTATTTTTTCATAAAATTGTATTCAAAAAGTCAACCCCCCCCCCCTTCCCCCGACTAAGTCTTATTTTAAAAAATATATTTATTGATCAAATCTATCCATTAAAATAATCATTTTATAAAGTTTTTGTTAAAATGGCGAATAATAATATCCAAGATAAACCGATATTTCATAGCCTGCACTAAAATGATATGGACTAAAAAAACCATCAGATTTATTTTTATCTTATTATAATTTTTTTACTTATTATTGGTATATTTTGAAATCTTTAAAAAATTTAAAACCCCTACTTAGTTTACATGACATCTATGCAGGTGCTTATAATTTTTATATTAAAATAATTATTTTATAGTTGATAATAATTATGCAAATATAATGATAAATAATAATAATAATAATAACAAACCTTTTTCCATTAATATATATATAACCATAACTTGTAAAATATAAACAAAAATTCAAATTTTTTTATTTCTTTTATAAACTGTTAATCGTATTTTAGCACAAAAATTGCTAAAAAGTAATATCAATTTTATCTTTAGTATTTATATTGTATCAAAATATTTTTTTATAAACCATAGGTTATAAATCTTTTTTCTTTTATATTTTTCCATTAATTTTAATATAACTATAAATTTAATTCTCTCTAAATATGCATAAATAAAACTTTATAAGTTATGAATTTTTAAATTTTAAATATTAAATCTCTTTTTTATTCATTTTTATTTTTGTATTTTAATTATAAAAAAATTGACCGCTGCCTTTTAAATTTTTATTATTTGTTGTGTTAGTTTTATATTCTCAAATATATTTTATTTATTAAAATGCAAATTCTTTTTGCTTCAAAATAAATTTCTATTTTAAGAAACCATCCTTTAATTTTCATAAAGCTTTGCAATGGAATATACAACTATCTTCAAGAACCCAATTCATCTTTTAAATAAAAAAATTTAATTTTCTAAAAAGAAAAGGGCTGATTGGTGTTTCAAGTCCCTTAAAAAATATACCAGTAGTCAAATAATGAGTTTTTTTTGAGTTTTTATAATCCGATTTTTTTTATTATTACAAAAAATATACACATGTGCGTCCTTTTTAACATTTACAGATTTCAAAAATAATGTCAAATTTTAGTATTTCAATTTTTTTTTCGATTTTGCGTATGATATATATCTGTGTGCTCTATGATTTCATTTTAAGTAATTAGAAATTTGATCATTTTTGAAACATTAAAACTTGGAAAAAAAATTCATACATTTTACAATTATGCCTTACTAAATAATATTTTTATAAGGGTATGAAAATTTAACACGCTTTAAGAAATCTCATTTATTTCAATTTATTTTAAAAATCTGGCTAAACTTTTTAATTTCTCCCAACTTCTGTAAAAAATTTCTTTATCTATAATAATTTGGAATTCTAAAATTATTATAAATAAAAGTTAATCAAAATAATCAATTGATCTTTTTATACTACCTTTGCAGTTTTTTTTCTAAGTACGGTGCCTATTTTTGATTGAATAAATTTCATTAAAAATTTTGAACTGGTTTTCATATATCTTCCAGTTCTAGTTTGCAAAAAAAAAAAAAACGATGTGAAAACTATGTTATATTATATTTAATTCTCTCTTCAAATTTTCAAATACATTATATTAATCCGTGTTTATGTCCTCTACTTTTCTTTGTAAGAATGATTCAAAAATTGGTTTTTTTAAATCATCACAACACAAATTATGATTCAGCGCCTTTTAAATGATTTAAAATAGGATCCGTTTACAAAAATTTTGAATTCTTTTTATCTTCTTATTAAATTTTTATTATTATTTGATTTTCTTGAATCATTTAAAATGCTATGTAATGATGTTTTAAACCACCCCTCCTATTTGATTTATTTTTATTTTTGTATTTTCCGATAAAGACCCCCTTTTAGGAAGTATAAAAAACTAATTCCTTTAAACTATTTGAATCAAATTCTTAAATAATTTTATATGCTATTAAAATATGGGTAATATGGTAATTTTTTTTACTATCGATTTTTTGGGATATTAATGTAAGCTTTCACGGATTTTTTCATATTATTTATATTTTTTTAATTTAAATCCACCTAAAATCCAGCTCTATTTATATAAAACTTGATTAAAAAGCATTATATTTATTAATTCATTAATTTCCTGGATATTTTATTAAAAATTTGTCTTTGATAAATCACAATAATATATTATTTTGAATTGAATAGATTCTGGATTATTGGGCTTTTTTTATTTTAATATCAAGATATTTGACCAATTCTTTTTAAACCAATTATAAGTTTAAAATAGATATTAATAATTATTCAGATTTCTTTTATGGTAACCCAAATAAATTCTCATTATAAGAAGATATTATATTTAAAAAAATCAACTCAACCTATCTATAAAGATAAACTTCATTTCAGGTTATTTATTACCAAATAGGTCAAAAATGGATTGAAAACTAGGATAAAACGTAAATTTATAATAAATGGCTGTGTTTATTTGAATTTAAGTACCTAAAAGCGATTAGATTTTATGATAGTATTTCAATTTTGCGATTTATATTTGTAAGTTTTTTATTTATAAAGAAATTTATTACATCATCGGATTTAGATTTTTTAAAAAGTTTTTATTTGATTATTAATCTACTTTTTTCCGAATCGTTCGCTATTTTATTTATTTATTTATTTTTAATTTTCGTTTAATCGAACTTAAATAATAAAAACCCATCAAAATTTAAGCTTTTAGAAAGTAAAATATTTTATTTATATTTTATTTTTAAAATCATGCTTCCAGATTTGTAAATAAGTCCTCAATAGATATTAAATACTAATTTTGGACTAAAACTTTTTTCAAGTTTTATAAAAAACCAATTAATTTTAAAATGATCATATTTATATTGTATTTAACTTATAAAATGATAAGATAAATATAATTGGTCTCTAATTTATCTCCCAATATTTAAATTCAACTATTTGTACCAATTTTTTTACATTGTTTTTTAATTGTAGTAAAAATCTAAATTTGTCATAATTAATTTTTAAATGGATTATTTTTATTGTTATTCAGAATAAATAGCAAGTAAAGATATTTATGCGAATTTCGGTAAAAAAAAATTAAATAATAATACTTTAGAAAATTTTACAATACAAAAAAGTATTTTAAAAAATTTCTCAGGAAATTATCTAGCGAGAATTTTTTTTTCCTAGGACTTTTATTTTGATTTGTTTCTCCATCCAATATAACATCAAATCAATATATTTTAAACACCATAAACAGTTTTTCTAATTATTTTAATTAGTGTTTAAACATAAAAATAATTTGGTGCAATTTATAGTATTTTCTTTGTTTAAATAGATTCGATTTATTTTTCTGCAGCATATATGCCAATTTCAATTAATGAAAGGGCTGAAAAGCTGCAGTATACATAGCCAACTATTTTCTCATAGTAAACCTCGCGGTTAAAAAAAAATAACAAAGCTTTGAATTTTATTAAGCATAATTTACGAATGAAATTTATTAAGTTGTGTTGTGCAGTTCTTCAACTATGTCACTTTTTAAACTAGATATACGAAGGTACGAAATTTTTGAGCAGAGTAAAGTGAAAGATTAAAATCTAGCCTGATATTTTGAAAATATAGGTATATTATAACTAGTCCTATAAAATAGGTTGATAAAAAATAAGACCTCGCTCCCACCTAGGCTTGAACTAGGAACCTCCTGATTAACAGTCAGACGCGCTAACCAATTGCGCCATGGAAGCATTCCGAACACCCGGATTTGAACCAGGGACCTAGAGATATCAATTTTACTACAGTCTCCCGCTCTACCGCTGAGCTATATTCGGATAAATTTCAAAAATATTTTATAATTTTATAAAAAAAATTTTGATGTATATACAATGAAAATATATAATTTATGTATTATAGTAACCAATAAAAAAATACATTCTAACATGAATTGATGGTATAAGGACATTTCATCTGATTTTTACATCCAATTCTCATTTCATTAAACGACTTTTCATCCAATTTATATTTCATTCAAGTTTCATTTGCTCCAAAATTGATAAGAAAAATTTTTTAGGCTTTTTGGTTTAAAAATTATTATTTATTTTTTCCAAATCCTTTACTTAGTCGAAATTCAACAATAAACCCAAACGCAGTTTTTTTCTAACTCTAATTAGAAGTTATAGATTTGGGTGAAATTTCTATTGAGTGAAATTTAAATTGGGTGAAATTGCACTTGATGAAGTAGAATTGGGCGAAATATAAGCGGATTAAATGTTTATAACCTGAAATGACGACCTAAAATTACAAATAAATGCTTAGCCATTTCATTTCAAACCGGTAGTTTTCAATTATACCATTTTCCCTAAATTAGTATATTTTGGAAAAAACTTAAATAATTCCATATTTATATGTTTCAAAGATAAATACCAGTCTCAAGTGATATACAGCCGAGATTGAGCTAAAAATTATTTATCTAATTTATTCTTTTGATAGGAAAAAAAATGCTTACGCAATTTAATACTTATGCTAATAAAATTCATATAGAATATACAGCTTTAGAATTTATATCTAAAAATTGACTGATAAAATATTTAATTAAATACGATGTAGAAAAAGATAAATATCACTTTCTCCATAAAAATAAAACTACAATGTTTTTGTATTATTTTCTTTAGTATTTTATATAATTAATATAAATATAAGGTTACTTAAAACCTTTTTTTATAAAGGTATATATGATTTAAAAAAAATTGCCAAAAACAACCCTTTCGGAACCTGTGGAGAATAAATTCCCTTAGTATTTATATCAATAAAAAAATATTTTTAACTTTTGTAGTTAACCCTACTTTGACTTTTTCTAAAATATAATTTTATTTTTAATTTTTACAAATAAGATCCTAATAATTTTTTTGTTCTAAAAATTAACATTATAAATGGTTCCATTGTTATATAATAACTTAATATCCTAGTAAACTATACTGAGATAATATAAAATCGTTTAATTTTAATTTTAATTCTACTTCTCATATTATTTTCTTTGTAGATTTTATAATAGTAACTGTAAATCCAATTTAAATTATAATGATTATTTTGAATTTTTTTCACCATATATATTTTCTGAATAGACTTTGCCCACTTATTTATACATAAATAGAAAAATATATGCTGCATATTTCTTTTTTCTAAATATTTTTCAAAGTTTATTTTTTAGTGGAAAACAATTAAATCATAATTTAAATATATGTGAATTTAATCCAAGATGTAAAAGATATTGGCAATAGATGCTGTAAAAAATAGGCCTACTGAAAAATTAACGACTAACTATTTCAGAATGAATAGTAAAAAATCATAACTTTTTTATGGATTCAGAAATCTAAAAACATGTTTAAAATTATATCATTTGAGCATGATAATATTATGTAATGAGAAGGGGGAACTATTGAATTTAGAAAGGGTTGGTTATTTTATTTTGAAATCATCTTTTAGTTAAATATTTCAATTTTATACAATTTAAAATAAGGATGATAGTCGTCTAATCAAAAAAAATAATCTTTTTTATCGCTATAAAATATTATTATAAAATTAACAATTTATGATAAGAAATATGATTATAAATTATCGCATTGAAATATATACTAAATTTATTCAATATACTAACCCAATTTAAGTTTAAGTTGGGTTGTTTGGTGCTGAGGGGGGGGGGTGGGTTGGGGTTGATATTATCCAGAAATAAAATATTTTTCTACAATAATAAAAAACGTTAGATAAATTCAGTGATTTAAATATTTGGGATTTTTTAATTATATATCTTTGAATTTTTAATATTTATGAGAATAATATAGTAAATTTATTTCGGAAAAACAACCTCTTATTTTTTTAAAAAAATTTATCAGGTTTTTAATAAAAATATAACCAAAAAACATAAATATTGGGGTTTTATTTTAATTATATGATTAATTTTTTTGTTTTTTGTGGATAAAATGCTATAAGTTTAAGCAAATATGTTTTAAAATAATTCAATGGGTACGTGAGAAATTTAATTGATATTATAGGAATGATAAAAAATCACAAAAAATCATGCTCCAAATCTCAATAACAAAAAGTAAATAATAAGTGATGTGTTTCAATGTTTTTTAGCCCTAAATCTTTGTCTGAAAAGATATTAAAATCAAAAATCAAATTATTTATCAAATTATTGAAAAAAATCAAACAGATTTAAAACCAAAACAGAAAAGATAAACTAAAATATGTATTAGTAAAACTAAAGAAAATTAGCTTTTATATTATTTAATTATTAATTTTTTTGTGAAAACTGGTTTCTGGTCGTTGGATTAGGGTTTTTTATACAATAATATAAATTTTGGCTTTTTCATAGTGACAAAAATGTAATCTGATGTTTAAAATTAATAGTATTTATTTTTATAAAATCCCATTACTTTTATCTCGCAAATTTTTTTTAAATTTTTTAAATAAGTTTTAAAACATCTGTATTTTCCATAATTTTCAGAAAAGGATATTTAACCCAGTTTTTTTTTATTAAAAAAATTTAACTGAATTTATCGACTTTATGTAAATAAAGTGATAAATATATCTTAATTCTAAAAAAATCGGCTTATACTTATTATTATAGAGAAAGTAACTAATAAAAAGGCCATTTTTTGAAAAAATATAGTATTAGTTAAAGAATTTTAAATTTATGTAAACTTTAATTTGAAATTTTTTCCAAACTTATTAACGTCCATTTTCAGTAAATCTGTCCAAAAAATAACACTAATATATATATATGTATTATAAATAAATTCGTACATATTTTTTTGTTGAAAGTTTTTATAATAAAAGATAAAAAAATTATTCATAAGGGAATAAAAATTGAATAAAAATATATCTATAAAGTTAGATAGATTTTTTTTGGTGATGGAGTATCTTATAAATTTACCTATTTAGAAAATGATAGATCATTTTAAAAAAATCAATATATGTAAAGAATTATAAATTAATGCCAAGGAATGTATCTTGGGTTTAAGAAATAAAAATTAATTCAGCTCAAAAGATTCGGAATGGAGCTAATTTTCAATTTTTTTGAAATTAAAATGATTCTTTTATCATTTTTTTAAATTTGGGACTGTTTACATATTTATATCTTTTAATAATGTTTATCTAATTCAAAATTAAACCTTATATAAAAGATTTTAGTAGAATTATTATTATTCTGTTTATAAAATTTATTTAAAAAGAAACAAATTTCCATTAAAATTAATTGGATTACAATATAAAAAAAATTATGAGAAGATATGGCTATTAATAAAGTTATAATTTTTAAATTTTATTTTACTTTACTTTTTCATTCAGATTTTTTTTTTGAACAGATGAAATTATAAAAAAATAAATAATAATATAATATTTTATATATTTTTATTATTCGATTTTTAGGTAAGAATAATAAAAATAATTTTATTTATTATAAATGGTTATTAATAGAAACAAAATATATTAAAAAAACCATATTATATTCAATCCATAAATATTTATTATAATTTTTTCTAAATTAAATGATTGCCAGACTAAATTTTTTTTAAAAAATAATTTATTACTTCAAATCTCAAATTAAGATATTTTTTTTGAAAAAGTGGCGTATTTTTTTTTAAGATTATTTTAAGTTGTAAATAAATATATCTATATTTGATCACATTTTATTTTATTGATATAATATAATTTCAATTAGGTTTATAATTTTGTTAATTTCTGGGCTTTTTTAAAAGTTTTGATTGGAAAATGTAATAATTCAGGTATTTTCTTGATTAATACAATTGAAAAAAAACAAATATAGTGAAAAATAAAATTAATAAGAATATTAAAATGATAAAATTTAAAGTAATTTTCTAAATATAAATCGTCGGGTTTTTTATTAGCATTTTTAATAGTGGTATGCAATGTGTTTTTGGTCATTGTTGTAGAGATTTTGATTATTATTTTTTGATCTGGTGAGACGGATTTTAGACAAAAAAATAATCTAATTTCACGAAAAGAAGAAAAAAAAGAATTCATTTGTTAATTTTCCATCAAATATTCTAGTTTAAAAGAAAATTTTCAGACAGTTTAACTATAATTTTATCATTTTTAAATCAAAATACGAGAAATAATCCATAAAAAATATTATGGCAATTTCATGTAACTATAATTTACGTGCACGGATTACTTTCGGAAAAATTAGAAATTATTTCATGCCAAGTTCAAAAAAAATTTCCTGTCTTATCATATTTTTTTAAGTATAAGGGATGAATTCGATATTAAAAACTTATAAAAGTGGAACTTGTATTTAATAAATTAGATATTGTATAAAAGGAGAAGTACATATGTTTATGGAACATATTTATTTGATTATTATATAAAATCTTTTTTTCTAAAAAGAAAAAAGAAATTAATGCCCGAATTCCAGTTCTTTATGCCAATAAAAACCAGCCAAAGGAAATAATTTGAACCTTTTTTGAGCAAAAATCTTTTCTTCCAAACTTTTTCTTATTCTTTATAATTTATATTCTTTTTTGAAGCTTTTATCGCCCTTTTTCGAAAAAAAATGCTGATTAAATCATTAATTGCACAAACTGATAAATTTATGAAAAATTAAATAAGTTTTGACTATTTCTTTTAATAAAATAATAAAAAATACTATTAAATCAGGACTCACATAGTACTAATTTATAAAAAATCACCCAAAAAATCACTCGCAAATATTATAGCGTTCAAAAGAAAGTTTATTATCTTACTCGCTTTTATTATTTTTTTTAATATTAAGTATTATCACTTTTTTAATGATAAATTACTTGATTTTTTTTTTTGTTTTTCTAAAAAACTCATAATTGACTTTCAAGTATATGTCTTCGGAGATATATAAAGGATGAATAAAATTATAAATAAAGAATATTAAAAATTGCCTAATTTATAGAGCCCAAATCTTTATATCCCATTACGATTACAACATTAAATCGAGGTTGTTTTTTTTTTCAACATCTTTTGTTAAAAACTTTTCAATGGGTATCTCATCAATAGTCTGTGAAATAATTGAAAACGTTAATAAAATCGGTTTAAAAGATGAATTCAGAATAATATATTATAAAGTTTCAAATTTCTTTTCGGCATTAGTATATGACTTTCAAAAAAAACTGAAAATTTATGCCCTACATATCTAAAAATAAAAATATTATATTATGGAATGTGGCAAGTTAAATATCTGAAAAAAATTTACAGAGCTGCCGCCTAACTAATGAAAATGTACTAAAAAAAAATAGTAAGCGCCCAAGAAATTGGTCACAGCTCCAAATGATTAATATCATTATCAATAAATCCGAGAACATGTAAATATATCTTTGATATATTAAACAATAAACAGCTGTAAAGGATTAAAATTCACCAATAAAATTACTTCGGAAATATTTTAAAAAAATATTTGTTCTGAAGAAAGGCCTAAAACTTATGTGGCTGATTATCACAGTGGTTTAGATAAAATAGGAGCTATCATAACTTCGAAAAACCTGATACGAATTCCATTTTTATCATTTTATCTACAAATTGAATAAATATTTAAACTGATAAGTAGAAAATTCTCTGTTATAGTAGCAAGTGTTAGCCACAACAAAAAAATAGTTGTCCCAGTGGCTGTATCAATCGATAATTCAGATAAATTATATTCATATTACTTGACTTTGAGCACTTTAAAAATTGATCTTGATATATTTTGCTGAAAATGGAGCGCTTTCTATATATTATCATATTTTTCTCCTGAAATATCAGGAGCAGTCAGAGAGTTCGATCCAAAAATAAAAATAATAAACTGTATAAACCATGTTTAAAATAATTTAAAATAAATTTGGGTTCAAGATTAGGAGAATTTAATGAAAATATATTGAAAGATATCGGTGAGACACATTCAATTCTTGAATGTTTAATTTTTTTTAAATCTAAATTACTATTCTCATAAAAGTTTAAGTACATCAAACCGAAGGAGAAAACAGCGAAATAAATAATTTACATTTGCTTCGAGAAAAAAGATACTTAGAGTGAATCATAAAGTATTTTCATCACTTTAAATGATGGAAGTCTTGAAAAATTCAATAATTCAATAAAAGAAAATTATTAAAAATTAATTAAGAAGTAATTTTTTGATTTTTTAGAATTTTCGATTGAAATAATTAAGAATTCTGAAAATTTTATCAACCTCACTGTGTGAAAATATATTACAACGAAATAAGCTCAGAAAATATATCCGAATACTTTAAATACATTTTTTTTGCTGGAATAGTGCATTATATTATTCTTTTCGGTTATTAAATGTGTCGTAACAAAAAATTCACGACTTGATGAATTTTTTTCACAAATTTTTTTCATCATAAGACCAAATAAAGGTTATTTTTTCAAAATACAATTTTTTTAAAAAAATGCACAACATATAAACTTAAAAAGATATATATTTTTAATATATATTTTTAAATAAGAAATAATTATATAATTATACTGTTTAGTATCTAGTGGATTATACAAGATAATATTAATATCGCTAATATCAGGAAGGAAAAGTTAGAAACTTCAAGAAAAATTAAAATCAACACCAGCCTCAGATATTATAATTTTTAAAGAATAATAAAAATAACATTTATTTTCCTCTTTATTACTCCAATTTAACTTTTAAATATATCAATAATAGTTGAATATATTATAAAAATCTCTAAAAGCACTGATAAATCAGACTTGGGCTATTATAGTAATTATTAACAATATTCAATAAGTATATTATCATAAGATAATCATAAAAACACAATTTTTATAAATACATATGTATAAATATATATGTATAAATATCATCATAAACTCTACCTTCAAAATACTAGTTTCAAAAATTGGTTTAAAATGATTTAGTTTAGTTTCACTGGCCTGATTAATGAGTATCTTAGTGGTAGAAAAATCACATAATACCAAATAGTACTAAAAATTCCAATATTAATTCGTTTATTTTTTATATTTTTTTTGTAAAAATGAAATATCAGAGCATCCTTAAATCAATTTATTAGCTAAATTATAAAAGAATTTAAATGTTATCTTATAAAAAATCTTACTTATGGCATAAAATATTTTTATAAAGGTTTATAAAATTTTTATTTACATTAAATTTTCATTTCTAGGGGGGGATACATGTGTTTTGAATTTTTTTTAAAATGATCATTGAATAAATTATTGCTGTTAAACGGAAATATATATGAAATTATCGGTTTTATAAGGCTGTTCCGCTTTATTTTATAAATTCTAAATTTTAGGATAGATTATTATGTGTTGAATTAATTTTGAATATGTGGTTTATTTGTAAAAAAAGAGGTAATTACAAAATTAGTCAAGAGTTTGAAATTATTTACAAAAATAGTCAAATTTCCAAAATATTATCAAAACTGGTCAAATTAATTAACATTATTTCAAATTGGCGAATAAAAGCTAGTTTTTTTCGAGAAATATAAATAAGACAGCTTATAGGACAAAAAGTTACGACAAATTATTATTTTTACTATACATTTTCCCAAACTATAATGTGAAATAAGGTCTCACTTAGTCCCTATTTTGCTCTAGAAAAAGATAATTGCTCCTATTTTGGAGCTAAATTTTTGAGGGATCATGTTTAAAGTATATCCGACTGTTTTTACTTTTTTTAAAAGCTAAAATTAACGGAGTTTTTCAAATTTTTCATAGCTTTATTGGATTAAAAATAGGCTATTTAATGCTCTTCTAGACATACAACTTTTCCTTTTTATAAACCTGAGGAGTGATTCAACTAACGGATTTTTTTAATTTTCAGATCAAAAAAATTCTTTTAAATAAAATAAGGATAGTAAATCATGAAATAAAAATGGATTATCTAGTTATTTTTACTTTTTAATTTTTCTGAGTTTCTCAGTACGATAAAAACCTTTCGCTTCTTTAAGAACAATGTACATGGAAATGATATATAAAGTCTATATCTGCGTTTTAATGATTAAATATTAGTAAGAAGATGTTTTTTCATCTTTTGTAAAATTAATATCTTTAACAGAAAATTCGTAACTTTAGACCGTTTTGGTTTTTGGTTTTTGATTTTTGGTTTTTTTGTTGAACTATTAGTACTAAGAAAAATTTATATTTTGAAATGAATTTTTTATAACCCTAGCTTTTTATATTTTAATTTCACAAATTATGTTTGATATTCTATTTTATTATTGTTGTTTTAATGACGAATATATATAATGATTATTATATATCAAAACTTGAAAAATCGGTGATACATGTCAATTTTAACGATATAAATACCCAATTATGACATTAAATTTACACTAGAGTATGAACATTTAAATATGGGAATATTAAAAATGGTACATTTTTTCTTAGTTTTGTATTTTGAAATTAAAGCAATTGGTACTAGTTAATTATTGTTGCGTTGAAGAAAGCAGTGCTTTAAAAATTCTAGTTGGATATAATTCAACTAAAAATATTAAACAAAGCAATAAAATTGTATATTTGGAGGTTAGTTGTGCACAGACCTCGGATAATCTTTAAATAATTAAATTAAATGATCTTATAAAAAACAAACACCATAATGTATATAAATTAGTGTTTGTAAATAGTTTTTTGACTAAAAATGGTTATCTTTTCGAATATAAGCTCCATTTTTTAAAAAAAAATTCAGATGAATTTCAAATATGACGTATCAAAACTTTAACCCCATAATAGTGGCATCTTTTTTTTTCGTGCAAAATAGTGACAAAGTGAGATTTTATTTCGCATTATAGTTTGATCCAATGAATAATAAAAATAAAAATGTGTCACGACTTTTTGTACTATAAGCTGTCTTATTATATATTTCTCAAACCAAACTAGCTTTTTTTCACAGATTTGAAATCACATTAATTAATTATAATATTTTTTTAATTGCCTCTATAAAAAAAATGGTTTCTAAAATGTATTTAAGTTGACTTAAATGTTTGAATACTGAATTTATAAGCTTTTGAAGTCAAGAAATAAAACAACTTACTTGAAAAAACCTATCATTCAAAGGTAATTCAAAATATTTAACTTCTTTGTTAACTTCTAAAAAACTCCTCTTATATTTATTTATAATTTTTTAAACTTATTTTCAGATAAAAACGGTTTTTTTTTGCTTAAAACAAAAAACATATTTATTTCAGTTCGTTATTTATGTTCATACTTTCATTGCATATATATCATTTTTAAAGTTTTCCAGCTTGATAAAAATTACTTAATTTGTGAAATCTTAAAAAATTTTCGCATAAAGGTGAAGATAAGAAAATAATACCTTTATAAACACAAAAAGATCAGAGGTTTTTTAGAAGGTGTAATTTTTGCTTATAAAAGCCTTAAAAAATCATTTTCGTAGTGGAAAATTAATTATAATTCTAATAAATTTTACAGTAATTATCTAAAATTCATTATTTAATCTTCATAAAAGCATAATAAAGATAAGATATTTGCAGTTTTTATGCTTTTTCGAAATTATTTTATGTCGGATAAATTTTCATTTACTTAATAGTGATTATTAATTTTTATTTTCCTAGAATTAGTTTGGTTTGGGTGATTTTTACATAATATATGAATCAACTATCCTTTTTTCAAATAAAATCACCTCATTTGTAGCTATATTCTATCTACAGGAACTTAAAATTATTTATTGTTTATTATTTATTATCATTAAATATATAATATATGTTTTTTTGTGTTGCAGTGCTTACCTTTTTTATAATAATCTTACATATTTTTTTAAAAAAATTGTTCTTAATTGAAATTTTCCCTACCACACTCTTGCTGTTATCGTACAAGTGTACATGATGGTTAATTTCTGCTTTAGAAAAATTTTTATGGGTTTTTTCTTTTATATTTATATTTCATTTTTTAACAATATGAAAAATGTGGAAATTATATTCCCACATAATTTTTAATAAAGTTAAATCTAGCTTTTATTCGTGTTATATCTTAAAATTTGGAATTCGAAACTAATATCTTTATTTTTTTGGAAGTGAATAACTTATTGAATTTTTTCACTAAACTTTTTTCTTCTGGTTAAAAATTCTCTGCTTATACTGATAAATTTAATTCTAAATCACTTATAATTTCAATTCGGCTATTTTTGTATTTTTTATTTTTTTTATCTCAAAAATAAAAAAAAAGTGAGCAAATTATCCAGTCCAATTTAATTTAACATCAATTAAATATCATAACTAATAAATTATTTTTTTGTTCGGTTTTTTTAATAATTAATAGTCTTTTTTCATAACAGCATGCAGCTAATTAAGTATTTTATTTATTATTCAACATATATATTTACATTATGTGATATTAAAACTTATTATTGGCGATCTTTTTTTTATGATCGTTAAATTAAGCAGCTGTAAAATATTTTTTTACTGGTTATAATAAATATTATCGATTTAAAACAAGTGAAAAAAAAGTCCTTAATTTCAATATAATGCAAGAAAAAAACATTATTTTTTTGATAAAATTTTTATTTAACTATTTTGTAATTTTAACAGTTGGATAGATTAAATTTTTAATCTTTGGTAAAAAATCTTTTGAACAAATATAATGTATAATACAAAAGCAAATGGAGGAATTTTTATTTTACTATCCAAAAATAGCTGAGAGTATTAAAAATTTATTTTAATGGTTTTAATACTTTATAAAATGAGTTTTTAAATTTCTGTTAAATTTTTAAAATATTTCAAAGCGCTTAATAAACAATAAAATTAGTAAAACATCAGTCAAATAATTACAATAGCAATGAAAAATTTTAATCTAAATCAATATAGGAATAGTATAGAAATTCAGCTATTTTGGATTAAAAATACATAAAAAAAATTTCAATCACCAAAATAATCTGTTAATAATATTTTCTGAATCCGAAATAATTAATATTTTTACAGAATTAATAACGAACAGAATTAACTTAAGATTGATTTTCACCTCGGTATATAAACACTATGTTTAACGAGTTTAAAAAAAATGCTATTTCCCACTTATTACATAAATAAAAACAATTGAAGATGGGGTATCCTAAAAGAAAATTTACCCTGGTTTAAAATGGGATATTTATGATGAAGGAAAGTTTTCAAATTACTCATGCTTTATGAAATCGAAATACTCCAAAAAATTTAAAAAGAACCACATATTCGCATTTTTTTACTGTAAAACTTGAAAGTTTTCTCCTTCCATAGTAGTCGAAAACTTCAGGATTTTATTATTGTAAGAGAATGATATTTTCATAAAATTATCATTATAATAAATTCTTAGATATAATCATAAGATTTGTGGATTAGATATTAGAGTTCAGTAAAAAAAATTATCGATTATGGAGTTATAAAGAAAACATTTAAAAAAAAAATTCAGGTCAACGAAAATATAAAATATTTAAAACATTTTAAGATTTAAAAAAATCAAGAAAAAGTTAAATCAAAACTCTAATTTAGATTAATTAATTAATATTTTGAAACAATAAAATCAATCGAAAGAAGTAATGAGCCCCATTTTGCTTATTTTTCGTTCGAATATTTAATATAAGAGAACTTTTAAATCTAATATAGATCTGAAAATTTTATCTGTTGATAAAAATATGTATTTGCATTTTTCTAAATTTTCAGAAGGAAAATATTCGGTTACCATAACTAAGATATCAATAATAAGACAAAAATTTATAACTTTTTGGATATATTTGATGATCAAAGATTATACCTAATATTTCATCTGTGTATTGGAAACTTTAAAAAAAGTTATGGATCAGCACCGATTTTTTTGATGAAATAGAGGGGATTAAATCGTATTCAGCCCCTCGGATCCCATATAATATAAAAAAATTCATTCAAAGATGAAAAGAATACAATTTTGGTTTCATTTATCTAAAAATATGATGAAAATAATAAGATGGCTATATTTTTCGATAAATAGTGGAATATATTGAAGTTTTTTGAAGCTTCAGCTTATGAAAGCTACGAATTTACTTGAAAATAATAATAAAAAGCTAATAAAGAATGGATTTTTCGAAACTTGGAAAAAACAATAGAAAAATAAAATTAACAATATTTCAAAAAAAAGGTCTATAATACCATGTATCTGCATCCCCACCCCCCCCCCTCCCATTAGAAAAAAACTGTCGAAAATTTTTGATATAACCTTGTAAATCGAGTATAAAAACCGGAAAAAGGAAAAAATCTTATATTTAAAAAATTCCAACCCATATAGTTAAATTTCTTCAGGAATGTTTATACTTGCGCAGGTCTTAGTTTGAAAAAGCCAAATATAATTAAATAATTAAACTTAAAAATTCTAAAGCTTTTATCTCGTTTATTTCATTAAATGAGAATTTCAGGACACCCCTTTTTAATATATTAAATTTATTCTCGAGAAAAAAATTTGAACTAAGAAGTTAACTAATTTTTCTAGAATTTTAATATTATAAATAAACTCCTTTAAAAAAAAAGACATTAATTAGAAGCAGTATTGAAATTTTAATATATATATATGCTTTTAAGAAAACTTATTTATATTTTATAGGATTAAATTAATAAGCTGATGAGATTATTATATTTTGAAAAAACTTTTTGAAAGTTGGAAGGTGTTAAAATGCATACCCATTTTTTTACTCATATAAGAATTGACAATATCCAAATTTGACGTTATAAAAGTACAAAATAAAAGCGGGAAGATCAATAAGATTCCCAAAAACCGAATACTCATCAAGGAGTATCCCAAAGTGTTTTTAATGTAAGTTTTTTTTTAATAATTTAAAAAATTAATCAATTACAATAAATAAAATAAAATATGAGCTAGTGAAAAAAATATAGAATTTCTGAGTTTTTATTTTAATTTACTTAATAATTATACTAATAGTAAGCATTTTTTCAGAAAAATAATAATAAAGTATCATGTATCATATTTTAAATGTTTAAGAGATGTTGAAGAGATTAAACCTCGTTTTTATGGAATTAATTACTGCGATTTATTTATTTTATAGACCCCAAAAGCCGTTTTTATTTCTCCTGGCTATAGAATCTAATTTTTTATACTTCGTTATAATTTATCATGTTAATAAGATTGAAATAATGATAAAATAATTTAAAATTTAAAATTTATCGCATTATTTTAAGAGTTAATTATTTTTTTGATTATAATATCTTTCTATTTGCGTTTTAAGTTATTTTTGGTGAGAATATAACTTTTTTTAGATTTTTTAAACTAAAAATTAAAAAAAAATTAATAACTCGAAATTTTCCCACTTTCGGAAAATCTAGAGGATAATTTTTGTAAATTTTTGTTTAAATACGAGATGAATGAGTTTTTAATTTTATTTAATCTTCTATCTAATTTTTTATTACAAATATTTCTAGATTAAATCGTGTCAATTTAGAATATGAACTGAAAATATATATATTATTTAGAATTTATCAACCAGTTGTAGATATAAACGCTAATCTAGGGAAATAATGTAAAGATAATTAGACACATTTTTTCCCTATTCATTTCATTCACTGCTACAAAAATTACCGATGTTCAATTCCTTTGACATACTTTAAATCCGAAATGGCCAAAATTTACCTTCATTTTAAAAATTGACAGCATGATCAATAATATTTTAGATATTTTACTAATCTGAATTTTATTGAAGAATTTGACAGAGTTTTAAAAAATGTATATTTAACAGTTATTGATTTATTTTTGGTATATATTGAACAAGATATTATTTTAAAACAAATATTAAAAGAATTTTGAATCTTAATCATTTAGGTACTAATAAAAAATATATATTATATTTTTATTAAAATTAAAATAACAAAAAAAAAACTGTTGAATTTTAATGCATTTACTACATTATTCGGCAATAGATCACTTAATTTAGATATATGAGTTATTTTTACCAAATATTAAGCACCAAAAAAAAAACTTTGCGATCAATTAGAGATTAAATCCATGAAGAAAAATAACAGTCATGCGGTGATCGCAACCGCATATAATATATAGCGTTTAAAACCCTATACGAAACATTTGAAAATTCAATAGTGCATTTTAAATTTCAAATTGGGTTTTAGTCAAATTTATTTGATTGATCTTCAAAATAAATTGAATATATTAAAAATGAGAGTCTAAAGTTTGAAAAATCTAAATTAAACATCTCGCTCTCCAAACTCTGAATTTTTGAAAAAATTACTAAATCGTTTTAAATGAATAGTGATTTATCACAGAATTCAGTATAAATTAAGAATTGTTGCAGTAAAGGAGGGATTTTTCAACCAGTTGATTTTTACGTGAATACGAATTTATCGGGCACATATTTGTTTTTTAGTATTACAAAGCTCTAAAAAATAGTTCAAAAAATCGAAATGATTAATTTTTTACAAGAAAAAAGTTTTTTTGATTCTACTTACCCTCCTAATTATAATTATCAAATTATTTTAATAGATAAAATTTCCACTTATATTTTGATAAAAAAATTAATCTCGTTATTTTATTATTTTTTAGTACATAATATTCTAATATAATATGTATAATTGGCGTTTGGTCTTATAAAAATAGAAATAAATCCTTAATTTCAATTGAATAAAATGTTAAATTTCGACTTATTCATAAAGTTTTCAGCGAAAAAGATCCAATTTTTAAAACTTAAAAATCCTATTTCTTTTTTCAAAGGGTTCGATTTTTATTTGAAAAAAAAAAAATCGTTAGTAAAAGGCTTAATTTATTCTGATAAAGGATTAAATTGATTCTTTCAAACTACAATTTGAAATTTAAACAACTCAATTATATTTTTAAAATTTTCAAATCTTTGTAAATGTTACATATATATGAAATCCGGTTATTCGAAAGATATTTAAAAAAAAATATCCCAAAAAATAAAAAAATTAATAATCTAAAACGATTCGTCCAGTATATTCTGCTTAGGTTATTAAAATCATCTTTAGAATATTCTAATTCATAAAGAAAAATGAACTAAAATATATAAATAAAAGAATAAGTATCAATCTTGTCAAAAAAAATTTACCTATTTATTTTTATAAAACTATGTTTTAATCTCTGTTTTAATATAAATACATTAAGACTTGGCTCAAATAAAATATAGAGTTATAAAAAAAAATTCCTTTATTAAATCTTTTAAATGTATTACGGCTCATTTTTTTAAATATCACAAACTAAATAAATCCATTCCATCAAAATTCCATAAACTTCAATAAAGGCTATCAATATTTTTATTAGCCTTTCAAAGCAAAGTATCAATAAAGTATAAATATTAAAAAAGTAATTCTTATTAATACAATATATTTAAATTTATAACAGGATTTTTTCAAATATAAAATAAATTTTATACTTTTGTATTTTAGTATTCAATGTAAATTCTATAACAAAACTTTCGAGACTTTCTCTACAGAACTGAATCAACATTAAATACCCTAAAATAGGGGACGAAGATAAATTTCTCGCGCTTTTCCAAAAAAAATTTCATAATTATGCCATTTTAAATAAAATTGTTCCGTTTTTGTAGAGTTTTTTACTTGCTTTAATAAAAAAGAAAAAAAATACGATTTTTACGCGAAATAACTATTCTTTTTTCTTTGGTCAGTTTTTTTTTATCACTGAATTTTATTTTAAGATAACTTCTTTGGTCAGATCAAGTGCATATTTACCAATAATATTGGAATTTAAATTGATTATATCGACCCCCTATAAATTTATAATTCTTCAATGTTGCATAACCGTTATTAAACTATCCCAATTGATGCAGAATATAGTGGAATGTATCGGATGATAGGTGTAACTTAGGTTTACTGAATAAATCAGCCAATGTATTGATAGGGATATATTAGTGCTGGGGATATCAATCTTTTATATGCCCTATATGCATTTTATCTTTGTTATCAACATATTTCTCGCTAATGTTTTCTATAAATAAAATTCTATATAAAAAAATTTAAATAGCTAACTAAACTATTTTTGGCAGTAAAAAACCAAAATTCTGGAATAATATTTTAACTAAGAGGACAAAAATATGGTTTTAAAAGTTTAATAAGCACTTTTTATGGCACTAAGTGCAGCTTATTAAATTCCGATATATTCTTTTAATTATTTCTCTTGAATAGATATAAATCTGAAAATTTCTCGATAAAAATAAGAAACCTCAAAAAATCGTATAGGCTCTATCATAGATGTGTAAATAACATGATTTTAATAGGATAATCACCACTAAAATATTATATTATTAATTATGCAAAAATGAATAATTTTTATAACTAATTATTTTTCGATATAAAAAAATGTGCAAAAAGATTAATATTGTAAAAATTCGCAAAATTTTGAGTCATGTTGCATAAATTTGTGAAATTTTAGTTTCTTCTGTAAAATAAGAAATGCTCAAATATTTTCCTCAATTTTAAGGAACAATTTATAGTAAAATGACAAGTAGTTTTTTCATGTAGTATTATTATGAAGAAAATAAAAATATTATATACCTTCATTTTTCATAACTGATTAAGTTTAATATTTTGTTTTGTTTTTTTTTATTTGATTGCTTTTTGGTAAGTATTAATGGATTTTTCTCATTTTTAAATACATTAATCTGTATACAAACTTACTATTATCAAAAAATTCTAAAAAAATAATCCATCTGAAGATAAAATCCATAAATTACCATTAAAAAGTACTCACTTTATTATTAAATATCATGTTCTCCTTATTTTCTACTTTTAAAATATTTAGTTCTTCTTATAATCCTTATAGATAATTTTCTATATATCCATACTCTGAACCATACTAAATACTGAGATTTTTTTCAACTTTTTCAATTGTTAAATCAGGGGTAGGCTAGATTGGAACCAAGTTTTAAAATATTTATTTTCATATTTGATGATATCTATTTAATTAAATTGAAGTATTTATCACTTATAGATTCATAAAATTACTCCAAAATTCCAGGACCCATATAACATTTATATTGTTTCAGATGTTTTTATTTTTTCCAAGACCAGTTTAATATTAAATTTCATATCTTACTCCAAATTTAAGATTTTAAAATATTTTTTTAATATAACGTGTTTAAATTTAGAGAACGGTTACGCGAAATTTTATCCTATTATAGCTCATCCAATTCTACTTCATCAAGTGGAATTTCACTCAGTTTACATTTTATCAAATTTAAATTTCACCAAAATTTATAACTTCCAATTTGAGGGGGGGGGGGGATACTGCGTTTGTTTTTACTATTTTTGAACTTCGATTAATTATAAGATTTGGAAAATATAATTGAAAAATTTTAAACCAAAAAACCTAAAACTTTTCTCTTATTAATTTTGAAGCAAATAAAGTTGGATGAAATGGAGCCTAGATGAAATTTAAATTGGGTGAAAATTCATTTGATCAAATGAGAATTGGATATAGAAATTGGATAATATGCTCTGATACCGATTGTAATTAAAAAAATTATAAGATTTTGATTTTTTCCAATTTAGCTCTAATATTAATGAAATTTCTTAAGACAATGATCCTTCTCGACTAGAATATGTGTCTATATTAAAATAATGTAACTAGTTATTCTCGAATTCCATAAAATCATTAAACCAGAATCTTAGTCATTTATGGAACAGTTAAATTCTTCAGCGAGTTTAATACTGTCCATTTTCTAATTCATTTTTTGCCCTATTAAAAATCAACATTATTTCCTTTGAAAAGATAAAAAACTTTTAAGAAAAATCATACCATTGAGGAGATAATACTTTAATTTTTTATTTTTTTCGTGGGACTCTGTTGAGGATATTTTATAATTACTCATAGACTTCTAGGTAAATCTTTTACCATGTATTAACTTTCGATGCTTGAAACACTCAAACTATCCCTCATTTTTTGAGAGAGAAATTTCGCTGCTTTCAACATATACTTTTTTTTTGGGGTATCGAATTATTAATAAAAAAATTTCTTACATAGTAGCACTTTTAGATATGTTTTTTTTTTCTATATTTACCCATCCACCCTTTTCTTGTCTTTTTATTTTTAGAAAAAAATTCTAAACTTTTTAATATACCATTTTTTTAATCCATACCCTGAAGAAATATCACCTACTTTCCAAAATTTATCCGAGCTTATAAAAATATCCTTAAAATATTTTCAGAAATTCCATTCATTTTGAATAATTTTGAATCTTTACCCGAATCTTGTTTGATTATTATCAGAATATATTTATTTACTATAGTAAACATCACCTTTTTCGTTTTTTTTATTTATTCACAAAAATTTTAAAAATAATTCAAAGACAAAAAAAATAAATTAAATTATACTATTTTAAAATAAATGGGAAATATTTCGTTTTAAATTTTCTATTTGCTGAATTTAGCTTGTATTTTATTCCTCGTAAATAAAAAATAGCTTTAAAATTGCCATATAAATGATAATATTATTTATTAAAAGTTAATAGGTAATGCATAATTTTTATTTTTATTTTTGTGTGTTTCAAAATTTCGCGATTACTTGTAGTTGCCTTTATAAAAACTGTTTTTAAAATGGAAGAGAATGTTGAAATATTTATAAATGTACTTGTATTTTAGTAAAAAAATTTGTTTGAATATTAAGGTTTGTCGTTTTTTTCAGATAAATATCAAAAATGCGAGAATTTCTACTACACTAAAATTTTGCTTATTTATTCATTCGCATTTTTACGTTCTTATTTTTATTTTGTTTCCGCATTTTAATTTCTATTTTCTATAGATTTAAGATCGATATAGTGGTTACTAACTGGAATCATCCCCCAATTTCAGCCCTGGGTGGGACTGATTTTTATTTTTCATCATTTTGTTAATAAATTAAATTATTACTACTTGATTATTAATCTCTCCATTGAATTTCATATTTTAAGTCAGGTTAGTTTTATTTTATATATACTCTAAGATGTAACAGCAGATGAACATGAAACTTAATAGTAAAAAAATATTATTAAACGAATATTAGTAAAGTGTGGATTCTCTCTATCCGTTTTAGACCCCTTTTTCCACGTTTTTCAAATATAAATATTTTTATTTACAACATTATTTGAAATCTTAATTGCTCATTAAAAATTCGAGCCCTATTTACTTTCTATTAATGTTCTTATTCGGGTCCAAAAATTTCTATTTTTCCCACAATATTCTTATAATTGGAAGCAAAGACCAAAAATTTCACTGCAAGGCGAATTCAGATAGTTGGGCTTTTTTTCTTTTTAATAGGGAACTTTATTATAAATTTAACAAAAATTCATAAAAAAAAAATTATAATTCAACTCGTCTCTAGCTGATTCATTCCTCAAGGGAATTGATTAAATTGTGGTGAGGAGAGAGAAGGGGAGTCAATGCGTAGACTGGGAACCAATCCTGCGTCTGCCGCTTGTAAGGCTGCAATTATATCACTAAAACATCTATACCTGATAGATAAAAATTTGATTTTTTTTATTAATGAATCTATATTTAGAGTGTGTAATTCGGTGAAAACCCAGCGGTAAAATCGGAATTATTCCCAATTTATTTCGAAAATTTATATGAGTTTTAAAAAACGCCCCAGAAAGTTTAGAATTGGTAAAAAAATATTAATATTAGAATAAAAATGGATTAAATTTGTCAAAAAAACAAAATAATATTGATAATTCACATTAGATATTCCACCCTTATATATAAATGTCAACATCATTAAATTTCTGAATTTTATCTATCTCCATTCAATGATCCAAGCACTTAAAGTGAATCAGCCATTATTAGTTTCATTTATCCAATTTATATTTAGATAGAATTATAAGAATCCAATTAAATTATTTTATACCGATTTGGGCAATTTGAATAAGAATTACTATGAGATTTTCATTATACTCAAATAAAAATAATAATTTCTATAAAAAAAATAAACACAGAACGATTTTTTGCTGAATCTTTATCTTTGTAAGATAATTAGAAAAGGGATATATTAATAATCCACTAATTTTTTTTCAATAAAAAAAAGATATTGGTTTATAATAACCAATATTTTCATTATGATTTATCCGATTATTAAATTCAAAAAATATTGTTTTTTAAGATCACAAATATAATTAATTTATCTAAATTAGATTGTTCTGATTCAAATTTAAGCCGATGATTTGTTTTTTTCAGGAAATTTAAGATTATATCTGTATATTAACTTTTCCAATAGAATTTTCAATCTTATTTAAATCGGAAGCTTGGATGATTTGGCAACAAATAACCATTAAGCTTTATTAAAATTCTTCTAGGTATAAGAATCTATTTTTTATTTTCCCCAAAAAGTTCATTTACTTTTCTGACTTTTTGATACACATTTATTATCGGTATCAAGGTATTTACAGTTCAGTTCAATCCATTATTTTTTAAAAGAATTAAATATTCCTTAATAATTATTATAAAGCAA